>JBBPSB010000854.1:0-10255 GCA_038093375.1 Xerocomus brunneocitrinus
GAACATTTACGAACAGAGGATGAGAGACTTAATAGATTAGACGAGAAAACAGCAGAATGGTGGGCGAAAATACAATAATCTTGTAGATTTAAATATTTGGAACGCACAAACACAAGGCAAAAATCGGAAGAAGGATCGGGTGAACACGGGTGAAATTTTGTCGATGCACAGCCACAATTACGGGGAGGAGTGACCTTGTAAACAAGGTAATACCTAGGGTTGGATATATGTGAACAATGACCAATATTTGTTGCAGGATGTTGACATCTCGTCGCTCATTCATTCGACAGACCCTGCACCTACAACAATGGACCCCATCTCGCACACTGAGACACTTGTTACCACTGCTTTGGATGAACTGGAGGCTACTGGAGCACTGCAACTGGATGGATATTGCGGAACTTCTCAATCCGGGCCCGGCAATTGAGAGCGACAACATTTTTGGCGCAACCAACGAGGTCATCTTCAATTGTGGAATAGACAAGTAATGGAGGCTAGAAAATTGAGGGAGCAAGCTGGACTTGATGACGGCAATGGTGTCAATGTTTCCGAACCAGTCCCGACACGTTGTGAGGCACTCCAGGCTGCCTTCACACTCAAGAGATATCTTGGTGTCTTCAATGATGACTCACTGTTTTCCCGCAAGCTGGAGATGATGTTGGGCTCATTCGGACGGCAGACTCAGGCGGCCGAGATGCGAGGCATGGCGGAAACCAAGTTGACAGACTATTTTGCTTGTAGATAGCTCCATCTTAATTCAGAATGGCTATCGTAGAACGCTACATGGAATTCTCACACACCTGGACCCTTCAATACCCTCCCCCGCAAAACCCATACTCCCTCATAACCCATACCTTATGGGCACTCCCAAGGAGCATGGGTTATGAGAGGTTCGACTGTATGTGAATTTACTGATGACTTGCTAGACCTCCTGCATATCTTTATGCTCCTTGCACATTTGTACGAAGGAATGCAATCTGCAGTAATGGTGGAGCTGGTCTCAGATGTCCTGTTATTTACCTGGGAAGGCGGCTTCGCTGTTATCCGGAGACAAGCTGAAACAATTGTGCTGATCTTTCACTTACAAACGCTGGGACATCAACACGAACTGACTATGAGTGTTGCTTCTTCCAGAACTCAACCTGCTCAGTCAGTAAGTGATTCGCCCCCACCATTACTCCAAACCCCACCGTCGTCGACCCAACAAAGTCCACCTCGAGAATCTTCTCGAGAGAGTCCACCATGAGAAGAACCTCGTGAGAGTCTACCCAGGTATTCATTGAATCCTGAGACAATTCCGAGAGCGGTTAATAACAATCACTCTGATAGTTATTCAACCACCGGAATCTATTTCCATATCCCTTGTCCGCTCTGTTCCGGAGCACTTGAACAAGGAGAAATCCACACTCACGGTGAGAGATGAGTCATTCGACAATTGTCGACAAACTTAGCAGATCACATTCATGAACCCTATATCATTAGCAGAGTTATCCGCTCCTCACCTCCTGCTTCCACTCACTCCTCCAGTGTAAAACAGATAGCCAGTGTGTGATGGGCTTAGGGATGCGAGTATGACTCGTCCCAAGGGAGGTAGGATGCAGGATAGACAGAGGAAGGGTTTGCAATGACAGACCTCAACGTTGTGGTGAATCCAACTTAATCCGAAAATGCGGATTAGCGTGGGAAGGCGATGACGATGACGAGCAAACAATGAGGAAAGATAAGAGAGCAAGCTGAGAGTGCCGAGTGCACTGAAACGCGATGAATCCGATGATACTGAATCGGATTGACGATGAGGGGAACGACGACGATGACGACAAGAGAGGACTGAGACTGTTTGACCTCAATTTCCGAGTGAAAGAAAGATGTATTCGAAATCCTGAAGACAGGTCTTTATAGTCTAGGACATGACCCTGACTTTGTAACTATGGAGTGGAAATGGATGGAAAATAAACTAGGGCAGAAGAATCAAGGGGATCAATGCATAATGGTAATGAGACGAAGATAAGATAACAGTAACTGACGAATGACAGCGAATCCGAATCGAAATGGGCATGATACAACGAATCCAAAGATTCCGGATTGAAACGATAAAGGCGGATGAGACGAACATGTACTGGATACACACGGATGGAGACTGATGAGTGATACGATGCGACGACGATATGTTGATGACGATGCTAGATCTGTAAAAGATGGGAAAAATGTTCCCTTCACACCTAGAGAGGCACGACTCTCTACACCGGTTCCTATCACCGAGCACCTCCTGAACTTCCTATTCCTACCTATATCGATTCCCATCGCGATGTCCGCATCCCAGTCCCCGTCGCCAAACCACTCCATGTCCACTTCAACCAAGGAGAACATCCCTCTGGATTCTATGGACATCGAGCTCCAGTACCCACCGTCGCCTCCTCCTCAACCGATCTACCAAGTAGTAGAGTTTCGGTTTGACGAAGCTCCTCTCCTGGAGATACGTCATCCGCTGCCGGTCCAAGTAACGACCACAGAGGTAATGTGCCTCGCCGAACAGGCTGGCGTTCCATATGAGGACGACGAGGCACGCTGGACTCAGCTCCCCGACGGAGTGTTCTACGAGTACCATCCGTGGGACATGGACTGCCTGGTGAGGGTGAACCTTCATCAGAGGGGAATGGACCCGCACTACATCTGGTGCAAAATCCAATACCCTGACGGCAACCGCACTACTTTGGCAGCATTCCGCCAACGCGCACTCCTCCAAGCACTCCCTCTCCAACAGACTCAGGTCATGGACATGGAGATCGCCCCGAGGCGACTCCTGAAGATGGCGATGAAGCCCATCTACCCTCAGCTCCAGATGCCGATACCTCTGGAGCGCGTCCACCTCTCATCGAGAATGGTACTGCTATTTCGGATTCAAACCGTTGAAACCGAAGTGAGATATCCGGTCTGTGCCCTTAGGTACTGTACCGAGACCATAGGCCAAGCCTATGAGGCGGTGGGTTGGGCTTTCCCATCCGTCACATATGACCAGTTGGTCAATTTTACCATTCACAATCAAGGTTGGGAGATCTTTCGCCGCGACCTATTCCCTCCCTCCTATGCCAACGTCTACTTAATAAAATCAAAGACGCCAAACTTTCTTCCATTCCAGGATAACTGGATTGAGGACGCTGACGGAGGATGGATCTGATGGCACAACACCAATGGAGGAAACGTGCCTGCGGAGGCATATGCTGCGCAAAAGGGGATCAATGTGCAGCGCTGGAACCTGCTCTTCGACATGGGCGCCCACCAGACTTTTAGGCGAGATGAACCTATTCTTTATCAAAAGTCCATAGCGATGCAGAAACTGATCAAAGAAGCTGCAGGTACAGATCAGGAAGATGTCGTTTACGCATCTTTCAAAGGAGCTTACAGAGGACGAAAACGATGCGCTGCAGTTGAAGGCGAAACACGTCGACGAGTTAGAAGACATACTTAGAGTCTTCGCTCACATTCCTGTTCATTCTCTTTGGCCTATGGACCATTTTCATGCTTCTTCCGTGTACAATAGGGATTTCGATGTACCACTTCGTACATTTCTCGATTACAATTCCTGGAACAATCCCAGAGACATAGACATTCCCTATAGTCCTTGTAACGATAAAGAAATCAGGTATGCGAGAAGTCAGGGGAAACCCGACTTAGTCATTAAAAATCTGCATTACTACCCTATGATATTCTTTACGGTACTAGAGAAACACGCACATGAGAAACTTACGTATCCTTACGTATCCTCCTACCAAAAGCCAAAGACAAAGGACGAATGAAGGGAATATTGGAAACAAAAAGGACTCCGAGGACTCCGGACTCCACATGAACAAGTTGGTGGACCAACGGGTTTGGTTCCATTCAATCTTCTAGATCAAAATTATTATGATCTCTTTACTGACTATGGTTTAACAGACATTATCAATTTCATCTAAATAGCTCAACCAGTTGCTATTGGTGTCCCGACCGACTTCAAAGTCGACAACTCTATTCTTGCGCATATCCCTATTCTCAAGGGACCTTCTAACTACTCCATATGGGCCATTAGGCTCCAATCTGTTCTTCAGTCCCTCTCCGTATGGGACTTTATCGAAGGTACTCGTACCTATGCTCTGACGACACCTGCCGATCAAGATAAATGGATTGTCATTGACAAGCGGGTTTGCGGCATTCTTGCCAATACCCTAAATGACTCGTTGCTCCATAACGTCATGTACACGTACGTTGACGCAACCAATCCCTCGCTCTCCAAAGCGATATGGGATAAAATGGTTTCATTGTTCGGATCTCGTGGCCTAGCTGGCCAGTTCCACATGTTCTATCAGGCACAATGGATTGTTATCAATCCACGAACGGCAAGTGACGATATTAATTGAATCACTTCCTTGTTCGATCAGATCGCGGCTGCCGGCCTTAACCTTCCAGACTTGTTCCAAGCCATGTTCATTCTTGAACGCCTCCCATCCGAATTTTATACCTTCTGCTCGACGGTGGCTCTTACCACCGATCAGGCTGCTTTCACAGTGGACACAATTACCACCAAAATCTTGGCAGAGGTATCTATGTTGGGATCTCGACAATCCCTCAAATCCCGTGTTTCTAATGTGGAGACGGATGAGGTAGGTTACCATTCTGCTCATCGAACCTCTGTGATCCAAAAGGGTCTGCCTAACTTTAACAAGTGGCGTCCTCAGGGAGGCTTCCAGCAAGGAAGCTCACACCAACCTTCGGGGAGATTCAGGCAAAACCGCCCGAACTTTCAGAAGAGGCTGCAAGGCTTCCAAAAGAAGAAGGAGCAGAATCGGTCCAGCTTCCAAATGAGGAATGCCAATAAAGGAAAAGGCAAGGGCAAGGCACCGCAGCAAAGCGGTGTTAATCAAATCAAAGGAGAACAAGGTTTCATTCATGAAATCTTAATTAATAACGACACTGATGAAACTTTACATGAAGCATCGGAGATGCACTACTTCGATCACAACACCCCATTGGGAGCTTCTGAAAGCTTACTGATGGAGACTAATGATGCCGATATGGAGGGCGTCAATTTCGATACCTGGGAGACAGGTACCCAGGATACGCAGACAGGTATGAATGAGATCCATCCCCATTCTTCCTTTTGCCGACGCTTCTCTTTCACTCTCTGAAAAAGGACCTTCTCAGAGAAGAGATCCGATCGTAACAGATCGAGAAATACTGGTCATCCCAAAGGATGTTACCGAGATGAAGCCAAAAGGAGGAAAGAAGAAAAAGAATAAAAAGGTTGTTGTTTCACTTGGCGGTCTGATTTCTCAGACACATCACTTTTCTAATCACGAAGTCGTTTTTCCCACTCCTTCCATTCCCTATACCCAAACCGAAGCTTTTAATGCTTCTTTCCAGCCTTCGCTGAGATATGGTGCGGTTCCGGAAGAACCTATCACTTAGCCTTCACATGAAGGAGTTGTACCAATTAGGGATAGAGGAGATGTATATAAAGAGATGGACGATGATAGGGACACCTTCTTCGATGAAGAGAGCAATGAATACCTTTGCTATTACTTGGGTGATTCTAAACCAAATGTGTTTGCCAAATCTCATTGGATGATTGATAGCGGCTGCACTGATCATTTATCCCCTTTCCTAGATGACTTGGTTCATCTAGGACAAGGAAAGCGAACTGCTTCAGTCGCTAATGGGGGAACAGTTGCAATGTATGGTCCAGGAACTATCTTGCTTAGGCAAATCAATGCCGATGTTCCTCCCCAAACAGTAACTCTAGAAGATGTTTGGTAGGCACCAACCTCAATTAACAGATTGCTATCCGTCACAGCATTAACACGCCACGGCTATCGCTGTGAGATTTCATCTGCAGGATCTAGTATCTGGGACAAGAGAGGACGTGAGGTGATCCAGGCAACTGCCCTATCCCCCACTAATAACCTTCATTGGTTTCAGTTGATTCTGATTACTCCAATGATTGGTTTACTTGCCTCTCTTGGGGACAATGACTCCTATCAAGTATGGCACCAACGTTTCGGTCATACTTCTCGTAATGCTTTGCGCCATGCCCATACCCATCTTTCCGGTGTTCCTAGTGTCACTATTCCTTCCGGTAATCCGCCTTGTAAAGGCTATGCTATCGGAAAGATGCCGGAATGCTCTTTTCCAGGTTCCGACAAACGGGCTTCTCGTCCGCTTGCTCTGGTTCACACGGACCTAGTTGGTCCTATGCCAATTGAGCCACGCTCGCGTGCTCGATATACCTTGACTTTCATTGATGATTGCACAGGCTATGCTCTTGTTTCATTCTTGTGGGTCAAGTCTGATACTTTGAAGCATTTCCGTAATATGGTTTCATGGGCCGAGACCTTTACTGGTCAGTCCCTAGCCTCCGTCCATTTGGACCGTGGGAGGGAATTCATGAGTCATGAGTTTACCACATTCCTCACTTCTCGAGGCATGACTCATCAGACTTCCATACCTCACATGCCACAACAAAATGGTAGAGCTGAGAGATTTAATAGAACCATATTAGAAAAGGCAGAAGCAATGCGCCAACATGCTTGCCTTCATAAAGCATTCTGGCAGGATGCTGTAGAGACCGCTGTTCATATTTATAATACAACCAATGCGTCGTCATGATTGGACAACCCCTGTTGAAATATTCAAGGGAGATGGCAAGAAACCAGATGCTTCATACTTTCGGGTATTCGGAACTAGAGCTTATGTTTTCATTCCTCCAGAACAACGGCCAGACAAACTGTCTCCCAAATCTGAAGAAATGATGTTCATAGGGTATGAACCTAACACAAAAGGATGGCGATTCTGGTCCAAAGTTGAGCATCGAGTTGTGATCGCTACTAATGCTACATTTGATGAGAGTTGTTTTCCACATTGTTCCAGAAGCCAAGAAGATGGACTTGCCCCTATTCCAATTCCAGATGATCAAACTGATCACCAATCAGTGGACATTAGACCTTGGTCGAAATCTCCAACTGAACATATGCAAGTACATATCCCAATACCCCGAGGAGATACGCCTGAACCAGGCGATGATCCGGGTTATTATCCGTGGTCACCTCCCTCATCTCCGTCCATGCCATCACGACCTCTTTCACCGTCGAGTAAATCTCACAAAACTCCTGAGCATCATGAACCTTCACCAACCAATCCAGGTGTGAAGAGACATCGTCCAGATACTGGACATCAAGCTCAAAAGGATGATCTCCATCAAACAAAACGATATCTTGTGGATAAATCCCCATCATCGTCTTCTGATGATCAAGAATGGATGGTACCAGAAAAAGATAAGCGAAACTGGTTGCCACCTAGACAACAGTCTAGAGAACCATTAGTGGAATTCAGATCACAACCTCATCATTTCCATCCTATGCGAGATGAGAGAACCAACTATCGAGAACCAGTAGTGCAACGTAGATCTAATCGCACTCCGGCACCTAGGTTCGTACCTGATAATGCTTATGGTAATAGATGACCAGCAGTTATCGAGAGAGATATCAGACAAGGAATCAATCCAATTCAGGAGGAGGACTCTGATCAGATCGAAGTCGATCAAGAGATCCCAACTAATGAAAGAGATGGTGATATAAACAACATGTATAGCAATGCATGGTATCGTCATCACCTATCTACTGCAATTCAAGCAGTAGATCGTGAAATTCCTACACAATACCGAGATATAGCTAAGCTATCTCGAGAGGATCAAGCGGACTTGCATAAAGCCATGAGAGACGAAATGAAATTTCTAATAGAAAGAGAGGTATGAGAACTTACCAATCTTCCTAAAGATCGAAAACCTGTCAAGGGGAGATGGGTTTTCGCAATACGATCTGGAAATTGAGTAAAAGCTCGCTATGTTGCAAAAGGCTTTACTCAGATCTTTGGAATAGATTATGAAGAAACCTTCTCACCAGTCACAAGGTTTGAAACCGTCCGTCTAACCTTGGCACTAGCTGCTCTCCATGACTGGCAGATTGAAGCACTAGATGTCAAAACCGCCTTTTATTTGGCGAGCTAGACAAAGAAATCTATATGGTTCAACCTGAAGGTTTGTAATGAAGGGCCAGGAAAATAAGGTCTGTCAGTTAAAGAAAGCCATTGACAGCTTAAAGCAAGCTGCCCTTCAATGGAACAAGCTTCTCCATAAATCCCTAGTGGATTTTGGATTCAAAAGATGTACTTCTGATTCCGGGGTTTATGTCAAATTTGTCGGAAAGGATATAATTCTTCTTGTCATTTATGTTGACGATGCTTTATTCCTAGGAAGTAACAGATCTCAAGTACTCGCTCACAAAAAGAAGTTCATGCAAAAATGGGAATCCCGTGATCTAGGCGAAGCCAAAGAGTATCTTGGCATGCGCATCACGAGAGATCGGAAGAACCGATCAATTACCCTTGATCAATCAAAATACGCCAACAAGGTAGTTGTGCGATTTGGTCAAGATAACTGTAAGGAAACTCTTGTTCCTCTCCTGACTGGATATATTCCGAAAGCAAAAATCGGAGACATTAATGGTAATCTTGAGTCGTTATCAATCCGTCATCGGTTCCTTGCTTTACATAATGCTTGGAACTAGACCAGATATTGCTTATTCTGTGATCAAGATGTTGCAATACTCTTCCAATCCTTCGGAAGATCATTTGCAGAAGACAATGCAAATAGTTCGCTATTTATCACATTCATAATCTCTCTGCATAACTTATACTGCTTCCGGTAATCACTCCGGACTAATTGCTTATTCTGACACAGATTGGGCTGGAGATATTGAAACATCTTGCTCCACTACTGGCTATGCCATATTCCTGGCAAACGGGATTGTCTCTTGGTTATCAAGATGACAAAGAAGAGTCAGGCTTTCTTCAACTGAAGCTGAGTATTGTGGTATGACTGAATGCGTCCAACAAATCCAATGGATTAGGAATCTCTTTGATGAGATTCATTTGCTGATTTCACACATACCATTATGTGTAGATAATCAGGGTGCAATGTTCCTTGCATCTAATCCAGCGCAGGAAGGATGAACAAAACATATTTGCATCCCGCAACACTATATCCACGAAGCTGTTGAACATGGTGAAGTTGAACTATTCTATGTTCCCACCAATTCACAATTCGCAGACATCTTCACAAAGAACCTAGGAAAGATAAAATTCCTAGAGGGACAACAGAGTCTAACCCTTACGCTGTTTCTAACATGAACAGTGAGGAGGAGTGTTAAGATTATTAATTATCTAATCTTATTGGATAATTTAATCTTTATTATATCACAAAGCATGTGACTTTAGGTCATGTGATCAGGTACACTGTTCATGTCATGCTATTGGCTGATAGCTGTATCACTTCTTATTGGTTGTAGATATGAGGTATTTGAGCTTCTTGGATAAGAGCTATTTCTCCTATTAGACGCTATTGTTATACGTATATAGTTACAAACAATAGCTAGACACAATATATAGAGGAGATCTTATCTATCTCCCCTCTAACAAATTATCACCTACTTCTTCGTTCTACTGCTATCAAGCAAGACCTTGACTACCAATCTCTAAACATTCACCTACCTAGTGAGTATTCCCACTAGGCTCTACTCCTTTGTCCCCTCGTCCTTCGGAGTACTTCATACTTCGAAAGCATCTATCGTAATACAATAATTTGCGGCCCATATGCCTCCCACCCGCGATCGTTTTCGAAATTGAATAAGTGAACAATGAACAAAGTTGACCTAGAGCTATAAGGGCACAGTCCCCTGATCTTCATCCGCAACCCCTCCTGGAGCAACCACTCTATCTATCATCTTTTGACATTGATCCCACAACCTAGTGTATAATGTGGCTTGTCATGCAGAATAATAAGCATGTCCCATCTGCCCGTTAGCCAGGCTAGCCTTCTCAAATATCACCCATAAATCGGATTTCTTTTGAAAGAAGGCAATTGTCCACTGAAACTCGGAAGTTATGAGTTCCACCTCTTCTGCCCAACAGTCCCAAGCGGCCTTTGCCCTTAGCCAGTTAACATGATAAACTAAATTATGAATGAGCGGAATACTAATTTTGGATGCATTACCTCACTTACATTCAGACATCCAATGATCCGCGTCGATCTCTCGTGGGATATCCATCGACCAAAACCATGCGAGATTCTCGCTCCGATGTCCACTTCCATTTGGATTCAGGATATTTGCACTTGCCCGTAAATCCTCCTCTCTCATTTCCTTGTACCTGTCCAAAGTCTCCTTATCCGCAG
>JBBPSB010000855.1:0-10252 GCA_038093375.1 Xerocomus brunneocitrinus
ATGGAGAGATTTGCCGTGTGGTGACAAAGATGTGGGCTGCCGGGGTCTACGCAGGGATTGATCCGTCGTTGAACACAAAGGATTCTGTCGACATTTCTGAGGTGACACGCATTTGGAAAGTTTGGGCAGAGGACTTGAACCGGCTGATGGGGTGGCTCGACTGGAGCGTATGGATCAAGTGCAAGCCCGGGTGTGGTCCTGAGGTGCGTGTGCTTCACAGTCATGATGGATGTCATAAATTGATAACATGATGCCTAAACGATCGACAGGAAATATGCTTTTTGCACAAATGGCCTTGGAGTTTTCGTTTTCGCTCTCACCAGACGGACAAGGGTCGCATTGCAGGTCGCGCGCCGGAGCGTGGTTCCATGTCGATGGAGAATTTCACCGCGGAACCGTTCCCGCCGCAACCGAAATGCGTCAGCCTTGTCGATCCGTAATGGTTTTCGTGTGGATTGATCGAAGGATGTCCTTGACACTATCGCCTATGGATAGTCTGCATATGTCGAATTCTTGTACTTCATCAGACTGGTTACCCGAAATTCAGTGTTTTCTGTTGGTCGGTCTGACTCGTAATGAGGTACGAGTGAAGCAATGTCTTTGGAGCGCGCTTTTCTTTCGCGCCACTCTCTGCACTCGCTGGCTTATCAAGTAGCGCAGCTCGCGCTCGAGGTTTCACCCCGCCACACCCTGGTCGTCCTCCCTGGCGGTCGGTCTCCTCCTCGCTTTCAATTGGGTTCTATGAACCCTGGCATGGCGCGCGAGGTGTTTCCCACCCACCCTCGCAGGCTGCAGCTCACCATTGGCCCAGGACAGTTTGTGGAGCCGGACAGCGCTTCGCGCTGCCACCCGTCCACTTCACTCCATTACTCCCATCCCCGTCCTCGTCTCCGCTCGTCACGGCACACGAATGATGTCCAAAGAAGGTCGATGGGCAAACAGCTGTAAACGACTTACTAGTGGGTCACCGGCACTTGGTCTGGGGACTGATGCTATCCAGAGCTGTGGAACAACAAATATTTGAATTGGTGCCACGTTGTCGACCCAACCAAGGTTAACCTCGCGATCAGCAAGCAAACAGCTGCGGCCGGAAATTGCCAGTATGTACTTGATTTCATTACTGGTTGCATACATTGGGAATCAAGCGAAAGCGCTCCCTGATGCTGATTCTTTTTTCGCTCGCAATCACACCCTGCCAGAGTTCACAGAATGCTACCAAATGCTTCAGGGACCCTGAAGACAAGGCAGCGGAATCCCTGGAATATCTTCATCGCAACGGTCTGGTGTCCCACTCCGAGCACACGATATGGCAGAGCAATTGATTGTCTTTCTCATGATATGTTATGGGTCACACATACTAATCCGAAGAAGAAGCTAGCCCATCCAGTCCTGTCCAGATTGATCCATGCCCATATGCGAAGCGCACGGACAACTCCGGCGCGGGCAGCTCAATCTAAACTAACTTTAGCTTCATGAGCCATCCCCTCAACCCAATTCGTGTCCGATGCGGCTAGCAAAAACTTTTGTTGCCGGAGGCCCTGCTGGTCAGGGTATTCCTACATTGAGATTTGAGTCAAATCGTTCGATACGCAAAAACACTGGAAGAGGTATTATATATCATGTGTACAAAGTATGCTACTACATATGTGTTCAACAGTCGAGGCATTAAAATAAGGAAACATGGACATCGAGTCAATGGCAAAAGAGATCCACTAGCACGCATCGCTGAGCCAGAGCCTTTGCTCATGGGCTCGCTGCGTCGGTCGCTGTTTCCGTATCCATACCAACTTGGGCGACCGCAGTCTCGATGCCCTCAGGGAGAACGTTCGCCGTCATGTGCATCAGAAGCGCCTTCACCGCCATGTTCACCCGTAGCACTGCCAGAATTAGTGCAGTTATTCGTGACAGTCAACTCAGCACGGTGTTTACTCATAAGCTTATTACAGCCCTCAAGACTTTCACGCTCAAAAGCACCGTTCATTCCACCTAGTGGCACTGTCCCTACTACCCGAGCGTGCTGTCTCGACTCTTCGACTCTCAGCTCTCTCAGTCCGCGCTCGCTCTCGTCCTTCGGCGCTCACTGCTCACTGCTCATCATCGCCTATCACGCACGCCATCATTCATCACATGTCGCACGCTGCGTTTGAGGCGCCGTACACCTACAATCTGTGTCGAACACACCCTGTGACATCCTCTCGTCGCTTTCACCCTTAAGTGTAGGGCGAGAGCGGGCCTGAGTCGGAGCACCTCCAAAATGATTTTCTCGAACTGACTCATTTGCGGCCAAACTCAAGCTTCGTACCAGCGTGCTACTATCATTCAATATCGTTTTGCAGCAGTCTATGCTGTCGGTAACACGACCGCTGATAGTAAGCACGCACTGCTTGCATCCCTCCATCGCCTCTGCTTGGGCTCTCCCGGCTTCGACCTGGCTGTTTACCCTTCCAAGTCGATCTACTCTGACTGCTAGGTTATGTCTTGACCCGTCCTCGTCGACGTGGTGAGTTCAACTTTGAAGCTTTGAAGCGAGTGCTGTGTCGGCCCCATGTACGTTTTCCCCTTCCCTCAGCTCAATCCGAATGCTTTCTGATGTTGATGGTATTCATGCTCGTAGAGACCTCCGCCATCCGATCGTCACGACGCTCGCAGCGCTTCTCCTACCTTTTTTCCATGCCCTCTAGGTGACTGAGAGTACAGGTCTTACTACGCCACCAGTCTAGTGATGGGCGTAGTGGATGCTTGTTTTGCCGGTCTGAGGATTGCAATTGAGGATGTCGCCGAGGGCCAGAGGGACATTTCATAAGTGGCTTCCATATAAGTATTTGACAGTACTTGCAAGATGGGATTCAAACATTCACAGACGAATATATAAATTGAGGGATCATATACATATTCAATGGTCAAATCACTAAAATGGGGAAGCATGGATATCGAAGCCCGTGACAGAAAAGCTCATTCCACGTGTCGCTCAGCGACGGTTACTTGCTCATGGGCTTGTGTCAGTTCTCTCCATGTCCCCAACACCTTGAGTACACGTCTTCATGTGCTGCACGCAACTTTTCCAAAAATCCGGGTGCCCGAGTACCTGAGTGCCCGACCTGGTCTAGGGGACATCAGCTATGGTGGACGACATCGTCACCCGCGACGTACCAAAGGACCGGATAATGTCCAAGCAAATCAGGCTTGCCCGAGTCTCCTTTGACTTGCCCTTTGCTAGCTTACTGAGCAGAACGTTGGTGATGTCATGACACATCGTCTTTTCCCGCAGGTCGGCTGGTCCAGACGAATCAGCATGAGGCACCGAATTATTGTCAAGGATGACTAAACTAGGCCATTACCGTGTTGCATAAAGTCCCCAAATATCTGAAAGCCTTCGACTCGGCCAACAGCATCATCAAAGTAGTTGTGTTGCAACATGCTGACAATGTTCTTCGGAAGGAGCTTATTGTCCTTGATGGACTCCTTCATGTCGCCTAGTGCGATTATGAACTACATACCAGTGCTGCCAGATGTGGTTCCGCTTACTGTATTTCAGACAGGTAGCCAACGCATACGCAGCAAGCAGTGCGCTGTCCTTACGTTGCAGTTGATTGATGAATATGCCCAACAGCATAATCTCGCAAAGAAAAGCGCGGATAATCTCGGCTGATGATCGATGGGCTCGTGTCATTGGCTTCTCAAAATTGGACTCACTCTCGCATAGCTTCAAAAGGGTAAACGTTGCACCAGTACGCTCCCGAGCACTGGACCTCTGAGCGGCTGCTTTCAGTTCTTCGATGATTTTTTTCTGTGGTCCTTCGAGTTGCTGGGCATCTGATACAGAGGATGTCATGGTTGAAGCTCTGTGGGAACGCCCGCATGGACGTCACTCACCAAAGCCAAAAAGTCGACGTAATATTTCTTGCCCAGGATCTACACCGTGCCCTTGTCCATTAGTTGAATCGCGTCTATCAGCGTCCAGGCGGATCAAGGCACCAGCGACATTTGCTCGAACGTGTGCGTCGTGAAGACTCAGTTGTTCTAAACGTGGATATCAGAGCAGAACACAAGTCCAAGAAAGCATTGCCTACCTGGGTCATTCGGGTCATAGAGTGCAAGCAATATTTCAGCAGCTGGGAGACCGAGTAGCCGTTCTTTCTTTCTCGCCAGCTCCCTGAGTCTGGGTTTCACTACGAAACACATGACTCTTGCTGTGGTTGCGCATCACTACTGACTCATCATGCCTCGAGGTTGAGAATGCTTACATTCCGGAATTCGCGCCAGAGTCATTACAACACGCAGCGCAACAGCTAAAAGGCGCGGGTCTAAAAATATCGATACATCTCTGTGTTTCCAACGAAAAGAATGCTTCTTACCGTTAACCTCCAGTATCCGGGAAAGTCTAGTGACCTTGGAACACGGTAAATGGCCACCGAGCTTGTTGATTATAATTTCCCGGGTGTCCTCTGACAGAGTATGAGTTCTCTAATTCGCAGATACACGACGACCACTAACGCACCACACTGCAATAGGCAGTCCAGGCCGTCCATCGCCTGTCCAAAAATCCCTCCTCCTTGGTTAATAATCGCATCAAGTAACTTCATGAGAGTCTCCAACACATCCTCTGTAAGAATGCGTTCTCGCAGAACCTGGTGTTTCGTCAGGGGTCTCAGAAGAGCAACCACTCTTGGGCCATCTTCGAGCTTATGTGCAGCCAGAACGGTACTCAGACACTGCTTCGCATCATTGAATGTTTCCTGCGAAATTTCGATGTGAGGTAGTATAGGGCTGTTAGGGTACGCGTCGGGATCGCAAACTGCAACAGAGAGATGTATAGATACAGGTATTCGTTGGTAAAGAACACTCACAAGCCTCGTAATACGCAACGATGGTGATCAGCCTTGTGAGCGGTGCAAAATCGCGGTTGTGGATGAGGCTCATAAACTGGTTCTGCCAACTTGGCACGTTCCTAACGCATTGCCTTCCCTCCTCTACAGGAATTATCGTGATTATTAAGTGCATTAAAAGGAGAAAGAAACCTACTAGTTCTTAGCATGAACAACAACGCGTCGAGGCACATTGGCTCAACCTCTTTCGATCCACCCAAGTGGGCCATCAGCTCTTGAGCGGCGGTCTCCTCGAACAGTCCTGTCTCCCATAGTCCATCGTCCAGTTCTGAATCGAGTTCACCGTGTATGACGGGCATGTGGAAACCTTCTCCAAGCGATGCATGTGGCTTATATGCGTTGGCATACAAAATAGAAGCATGGATCTTTTGACCGGGTATGATACGACGAGGTTGCAGCCGATGCAAACTACGAATGGTGGGATCAGCGGCACAAAAGCGGGAAACCTCCGGTCTCACCATCGGGCGTTGTCACCAGCGCCACTAAAAGATGTTTGATGTGTAATTGGCATGTATTCGATAACTCGCCATACATCGGTCATCGAATCACTGATGCCAAAATGAATATCATCGGGCACCCAGACTATATCCGTCGGTTGCAATACAAGGCCACTTGCCACCGCTTCTCGACGGATCCATAATAGCGATACGTTCCCAGCATGATGGGCCCTTCCGGGTCTGTCCGTACCACCACTGTACGAATATGTCAGCTTTGACCCAATGGGCTTGGAAGATGTACTTGCACGTCTGAATGACTACCGGCAAACCAGACTTCCTTGATGTTGGCAGCCCTGTGCTTCTTTCCCCCAGAGAAATCAGTCTCAATGTCGCTCGTGTTAGTAGACCCACGCCGTTCGTGCATGGGGGACATGGCATGTTCGCCGTCGGAGGAAGTAACAACGTACTTGGACTCTTCGTCATCCGTATGAGAGTGAATTTCTTGAAGGTACTCTGGCATAAACTTGACACGGAGCTCGTCGAGAGCTAGCGCGTGTCGGAAATGACAGGCATGTGAAGCAGTAGACGAAGTTGATAGGGAGACGTCTCTTCTTATAAGCCCCACAGAGGAGACAGTATCCCTAATCAAGGATGGCCTTGGCAACAGGCGAATGATGCATGAAGGTTAACTTACCATACTCCGACGAAGTGGACTCTCAGGTCCTCCCACGAAAAGGTTTTCTTGAACTCCTGCGTGATCTGCCTTCTGTTGGGTTTTCTCGCTGCATAGTGATCGTATGCCCTGCCCGATGCCTGTTTGTCAGGCTCATGCAAGTTACTCGACGGTTACTCACGTTCCGATTTGCTTCTCCGTTGGCACCCTTATCAACCCAACCTGACACACGTATTTAGTTTTCTAAGTCCAAACAAATTATCCATCCCATACCTCATGGATCATACTCGCGAGAACCCGCACTTGATATGCACCCCGAGAGAATCCTAAGATATAATCATCAACTACGGAAACTGTAATGAGAAACCCAACCTACCAAAGAGGTATATCTGATCCCCTTCTTGATACATTCTTGCCAGCCAGCCATATGCTTTCTTGACAGTCTCCCCTATATTCCTACCATGATGGATTTGACGCTGTCGAGAAGGTAACTGTAACAAGTACGAACCATGCAATCGCCATGTCAACGGTGTCAAAGACTGCTCTTCCCATACGATTGAGAATATGGGATGATTTCGAGCCCGTGCCAATTCCGCTGAAATAACACGCATGTTGTTCTGGAGTCGTTTTCTGATCAACCTTTTGGAACAGTTTCACCACGTTGGTACTCTGACTAAGTCAGCTAAGAAAGAAATGGAAGGGATACAGAACAATCACATTCGGACCGAACTCGTTAGAAGTTCCATCGATGCACACGACAAGGTTCCTCGTGTTCTCTTTCTGTCGAACATTGCACTGAGTACATCTAGAAATTGGAGACCGGGGGAACGAGGTGATGGTGGGCATCCTGTACTCAATGGGAGATGAAACGATTGGGATCTCCGCGTCCATGAGGGATGGGATACGGTGCAAGTACAAAGAGCTGAGGCGGACGAGGTCCTTTGGCTTCGATGTGGCAGGTATGCGAGCTCAAATAGAGCCGGGGGAGGCAACAGCATATGATATGCCTTGCGGCTGGGATCCGCAGCAAAGATCTTAACCGTGCGGGTAGAATGTAGCACGGTGAAAGGATCCCCGGGGTGTGCAGTATGCAATTCATAGTTTCGTCATCCACGAGGCATGAGACGCCCTCCGGCTAGTTCTTCAGGGATCAACATCAAACTAAGCAATTTGCATGCCAAACGGCAGTGGAAAGCAGTCTGGTGTTGGCGATATCCTTGTCCTTGATACATCCGAGCACCAGGCCACACGCAATCTAACCACTTCAACTGGTGGTATCGCAGCCATCGTTATCGTTCTTCACCTATGGCTGTGTCGCCGACGGAGGCCTCGTTGCGATCGGACACGATTTGGGTTGAGGGCTCATAAAGCTAAAGTTGGTTTAGATTGGGCTGCCCGCGTCGGAGTTGTCCGTGCGCTTCGCATATGGGCATGGATCAGTCTGGACAGGACTGGATGGGGGATCAAGTGGTTAGACACTCGTTACAAGTGCAATGATTGCGATCGCCTACCTGGCACGAGTGCAGACGGTGGCAATTTTACCATGAACAGGTTTTTCCAAACTGTTAATTGACGGTCAAGTGACACGCGACAAACAGCATTGCGCGTATCACGCACTGATGCATGGCACCTTGCGGAACATTGTAGCTCTTATCAAGATAGAGCTGCCAACCAATGGAAACTGAGTGACTCACTTGACCATGCGTCTTCAATTCTGAGGTGTGGAAGGAGCTTTACGAAGACGACAGAAAGTTCCACTATATTAGTACATAATTATGTAAGGTGTTGAGCATGACTTCGACGAAGCTCTTCAAGAGTCACCGCCACCACCATCGACAGTGCCGCTTAGAACAAAATCGTCAAAATCGTCATCCTAGATGCATCCTACTTACCAGGCTGGTACTTAACAGTGGAAATATGGTGCGGTGAGCTACGGTTAGCTGAGATCCGAAGCGAGCGTAGGATTTACTATAGGATAATGCACACCTCGAGTTGTTCCCTTCCAGTCACAGCCTTGATTGAATCCGACTCGGTCACCACTGCTCCTTTCGCGTCTCATAGGAGCCTTCTGCCCTTTTTCCGACGCTGTCTCACTCAACTCAGGTCGGTTTGCGTTCTGCTGTTTCGGCGCCCAGCCCAACTGCGTTACCCGACACGATCAGGTCTACTTTCGGTTCGGAAAAGCTTCTAGCTTTTTCGCCTGCACCCATTCTCACTCGTTCACACACACTCCAATCTCAATACTTTGGTCCGTGCTCCAAGACACGCAGCGGAACGCATATATTCCTCATGTGGCGTCTACTTAATATTGATGGGTTCGCCCCACCCACCTCCTAAATTAAGGGTCCCAGTCGACTCCTGTTCCCCGATCAAACGTGCGAGCCCCACGGTGAGTTTTACTGGCGGCTATCTCACACCATGGACCTAGTGGGTCACTGGCACTTGGTCTGGGGACTGATGCTATCCAGAGCTGTGGAACAACAAATATTTGAATTGGTGCCACGTTGTCGACCCAACCAAAGTTAAGTTAACGTTAACCTCGCGATCAGCAAGCGCCAAACAGCTGCGGCCGGATTTCATTACCAGCCTTTACTGGTTGCATACATTGGAAATCAAGCGAAAGCACTCCCTGATGCTGCTTCTTTTGTCGCTCGCAATCACACCCTGCCAGAGTTCACAGAGTGCTACCAAATGCTTCAGGAACCCTGAAGACAAGGCAGCGGAATCCTTGGAGTGTCTTCATCGCAACGGTCTGGTGTCCCACTCCGAGCACATGATATGGCAGAACAATTGATTGTCTTTCTCATGATATGTTATGGGTCATACATACTAATCCGAAGAAGAGGCATAATACTGAGCACTTATAAAGCGGGATGTATTTTTTTCAGGAAACATTTCGGTTGAAGAGTGGGCATGTGTACAAACTATGCTACTATACACATAAACGTTGAACGTTGAACAGTCAAGTCATTACAATGGGGAAACATGGACATCGCGTCAATAATAGTGGAGAGACATGCTCGTACCAAGTGTTGCCAAGTTTGAGATCCGAATCCTTATTCGTCAGTCATCCTCTCCATGTCTCCACTACCCTGGGCACTTTCACCCTCGTGTACTCCACGCAGCTTTTCCAAGATCCGGAAATCTTGATGACCGTCCTGGTCTAGACAACACATCAGCTACATGGACGACGTCGTTACCCCGCAACATACCGAAGGATCGGATAATGTCCAAGCAAATCAGGCTCATACGGGTCTCCTTTGGCTTGCACTTGGCTAGCTTCGCGTCCAGAACATCGTTAATTTTATTCTTAATCTTTTCCCGCAGGTCGGCTGGTTCGCATGAATGAGTATGCAGCACCGGGCGTCAAGAATGACTGGGTATTACCGTGTTGCATAAAGTCTCCAAAGATCTGAAACCCTTCTACTTGGCCAACAGCATCGTCAAAGTAGTCGAGCTGTAACATGTTGACAATGTTTTTCGGAAGGAGTTCATTGTCCTTGATGGACCCCTTCATGTCGCCTAGTGTAATTTTGAGCGACATATGAGTGCTACTGTGATCCCGCTTACAGTATTTCAGGCACGTAGCCAACGCGTATGCAGCAAGCAGTGCGCTGTCCTTGCGTCGCAATTGATTGATGAAGACATCCAACAGCTTGATCTCGCGGAGAAAAGTGCGGATGATTTCAGCTGATGAACAATGAGCTTGTGTCATTGGCTCATCAAAGGAACTCACTCTCGCATAGCTTCAGAAGGGTAAACGTTGCACCGGTACGCTCCCGAGCATTGAGCCTCTGAGTGACTGTTTTCAGTTCCGCGATGAGTTTTTTCTGCGTTTCGCGGAGTTCTGTGGCATCTGAAACAAAAGGTGTCATGATTAATCTCGCAGGGAACGCCGGCATGGACATCCCTCACCAAGACCAAAAAGTTGACGCAATACAAGTTTCCCAGTATCTACACCGTGATCATGTCCATCAGCTGGGTCGTGTCTCTCAGTGTCCAAGCGGACCAAGGCACCAGCGAGATTTGTTCGAACTTGTGCATCGCGAATGTCCAGTTGTTCTAAAAGGTGGAATGTCAGGGAAGAGCACAAGCTGGGGGAGCCCCTTCAGTCACTTGCACCGATAAAGACGGCCAGCGGATGGGTGAAAATAGGCCGTCTAAGACGGCCAGCCGATTGTGGGCCGATCCAGGGGGAATCACCGAGAGAGATGGATGGGCCTAGAGATAGGTGATAGAGACGGATGGGCCGAGTG
>JBBPSB010000856.1:0-10186 GCA_038093375.1 Xerocomus brunneocitrinus
CATTTATTAGGTATGAAGATAAAGTAAAAAGAAATAGAACTCACCTCAGTCGCTGCCCAGAGAGGTGCAAGAACGACTGAGGAAAGTCTGAGAATGAAAAAGAAATTTATACCATGGGCGAAGGCACACTCGCAAACTCCGATGGTATCCGACGGCAAAGAAGCGAAGCTCTAGAAAAGAATAAAGTGAACTCCTGAACTCCTGAGGTCCAGAGGTCCGGAGGTCCTAAGTCCGAAGGTCCTAACTCCTCAACTCCTCAACTCCTTAACTCCTTAACTCCTTAACTCCTAAACTCCTAAACTCCTAAACTCCTTAACTCCTTGAGGAGTTTACTGGAGGTCACTGGAGTTGCACAGGAGTGCTCGGAGTTTGATGGAGTTCACTGGAGATGGACCAGAGTTCACTGGAGCTGCATAGGAGGGCTCGGAGTAAGTCGGAGCTATCGGAGATTTTGACACATTCCACTTCCACTCATAGTTGTGTGCTTACGGGCCGAAAAACTCCAGGAGGTTGAACAGTTGAGACTCGTCAGGCTGAAGCTCATATGGCCGGAGCACAATCTGTGACACAGGTCAATAAGCTGGAGTATCAGACAGGGGAGAACCAACATTCTTGTCGGAAGAAACTGTCCATGCGAGGGCAGGCCTGATCCCAGTGTTCAGTTCAATCCTGAATAAGAATGGTTAGCGGCAGGAATCACTGAGAAGGAATGTGTACCACTCACGACCATGCTTTAAATTGTACCCAGTAGTTGATGCACCATTCTTCATCGCATCCTTGGTCTGTGGTAACAACGACCTCCTTCCCATGCTCTATGCCAGTGTATGGATACCCAGGGCCTTCAAGGGATAGCCGGAAAACACCGTGCTTCTGCTTAATGATCTTCCACTGCAGCGAATGAGGTGAGCCTTGCGTTTGGAATGGAGACGAGAAACAGTCGTACAACGTTGAGATCTGCATCAACATGGACACACTGCGAGGTGGGCAGAATGTGGCCAGCACCGACGGATTTGCTTCTGGCAATGATCAGGAAGATTTTTAAAGTGGAGCAGTAAGTTTGGCTTTCTCAGACATTGATACAGGTCATGCTGATGGGAGGTTTGCTGACCTGGGGGGCTTTGCAACTCACTGTTTTATAGCTGCGAAGAGGCATCCTTGACAGGCGGACATTACACCGGCCGCCATATCTCAAAAGTGCCGAGAATCATTATGCCTTGTTTAGATCGTTTGGTAATGCACTATCATCTGGCCGGCTGCCAGAGCATTACTTAAAGCCTTAAGGGGACTATTCACGACACTATATTTAGAGCTTCGATTAGAATACTTATGTGGATCCGAACTTCATATCGCTTAGCAAGGCTGATCAGGATGCATGATAAGTGTCAAAAACCCGATCATCGGAACATCGGAACACTCGTTGTCTCTGAGAAACCCACTTCGCTG
The DNA here is from genome assembly GCA_038093375.1 of Xerocomus brunneocitrinus. Lineage (NCBI taxonomy): Eukaryota > Fungi > Basidiomycota > Agaricomycetes > Boletales > Boletaceae > Xerocomus > Xerocomus brunneocitrinus. The sequence goes on from JBBPSB010000856.1 coordinate 1,444, forward strand.
CCTTGTCGCTCATGATTGCACTGTCATTTGATTCATGTACACAAGGCATCTCCATAGCTATATAGGCATTTTGTTTTGAAGTACGAAGTACTCCGAAGGGCGAGGGGACAAAGGAGTAGAGCCTAGTGGGAATACTCACTAGATAGGTGAACGTAGAGATTGGTAGTCAAGGTCTTGCTGGATAGCAGTAGAACGAAGAAGTGGATGATAATTCGTTAGAGGGGAGATAGATAAGATCCCCTCTATATATAGTGTCTAGCTATTATTTATATCTATGTATGTATGTATAACAATAGCGTCCAATAGGAGAAATAGCTCTTATCCAAGAAGCTAAAATACCTCATATCTACAACCAATAAGAAGTGATATGGCTATCAGCCAATAGCATGACATGAATAGTGTACCTGATCACATGACCTAAAGTCATATGCTTTGTGATATAATAAAGATTAAATTATCCGATAAGATTAGATAATTAATAATCTCAACACTCCTCCTCACTGTTCATGTTGGGAACAGCATAAGGGTTGGACTCTGTCGTCCCTCTAGGAATTTTATCTTTCCTAGGTTCTTTGTGAAGATGTCTGCGAATTGTGAATTAGTGGGAACATAGAACAGTTCAACTTCACCATGTTCAACAGCTTCACGTATATAGTGTTGTGGAATGCGAACATGTTTTGTTCGTCCTTCCTGCGCTGGATTAGATGCAAGGAAAATTGCACCCTGATTATCAACACATAAAGGTATGCGTGAAATCGGCAAGTGTATTTCATCAAAGAGATTCCTAATCCATTGAATTTGTTTAGCGCATTCAGTCATACCACAATACTCAGCTTCCGTTGACGAAAGTCTGACTCTTCTTTGTCGTCTTGATAACCAAGAGACAATCCCGTTTGCCAAGAACATGGCATAACCAGTTGTGGAGCAAGATGTTTCAATATCTCCAGCCCAATCTGTGTCAGAATATGTGATGAGTCCGGAATGATTACCGGAAGCAGTATAAGTTATGCAGAGAGATTGTGAGTGTGAAAGATAGCGAACAATTTGCATCGCCTTCTGCAAATGATCTTCTGAAGGATTGGAAGAATACTGCGACATCTTGATCACAGAATAAGCAATGTCTGGTCTAGTTCCAAGCATTATGTAAAGCAAGGAACTGATAACGGATTGATAACAACTTCGAAGATTTCCGTTAATGTCTCCAACTTTAGCTTTCGGGATATACCCAGTCGGGAGAGGAACAAGAGTTTCCTTACAGTTCTCCTGACCAAATCGCACAACTACCTTGTTGGCATATTTAGATTGATCAAGGGTTATTGATCGGTTCTTCCAATCTCTCATGATGCACATGCCAGGATATTCTTTGGCTTCGCCTAAATCACGAGATTCCCATTTTTGCATGAACTTTTTCTTGTGAGTGAGAACTTGAGATCTGTTACTTCCTATGAATAAAGCATCGTCAACATAAATGACAAGAAGAATTATATCCTTTCCGACAAATTTGACATAAACCCCGGAATCAAAAGTACATCTTTTGAATCCAAAATCCACTAGAGACTTATGGAGAAGCTTATTCCATTGAAGGGCAGCTTGTTTTAAGCCGTAAATGGCTTTCTTTAACCAACAGACCTTATTTTCCTGGCCTTTAACCATGAAACCTTCAGGTTGAACCATATAGATTTCTTCGTCTAGCTCGCCAAATAGAAATGCGGTTTTGACATCTAGTGCTTCAATCTCTCAGTCATGGAGAGCAGCTAGTGCTAAAGCTAGATGGACAGTTTCAAACCTTGCGACAGGTGAGAAGGTCTCTTCGTAGTCTATTCCAAATATCTGAGTAAAGCCTTTCGCAACATAGCGAGCTTTTACTCAATTTCCAGATCGTATTGCGAAAACCCATCTCCTCTTGACAGGCTTTCGATCTTTAGAAAGATCAGTAAGTTCCCATACCTCTCTTTCAATTAGAGATTTCATCTCGTCTTTCATGGCCTTATGTCAATCTGCTTGATCCTCTCGAGATAGCTTCGCTATGTCTCGGTATTGCTTAGGAACTTCACGATCTACCGCTTGAATCGTAGTAGATAGGTGATGACGATACCATGCATTACTATACATGTCGTTCATATCACCGTCTCTTTCATTAGTTGGGATCTCTTGATTGACTTCGATCTGATCAGAGTCCTCCTCCTGAATTGGATTGATCCCTTGTCTGATATCTCTCTCAATAACTGCTGGTCGTCTATTACCATAAGCATTATTGGGTAAGAACCTAGGTGCAGGAATGCGATTGGATCTGCGCTGCACTTCTGGCTCACGATAGTTAGTTCTCTCATCTCGCATAGGGCGGAAATGATGAGGTTGTGCTCTAAATTCCACTAATGGTTCTCTAGACAGTTGTCTAGGTGGTAACCAGTTTTGTTTATCTTTTTCTGGTACCATCCATTCTTGATCATCGGAGGACGATGATGGGAATTCATCTACTAGATATCGTTTCGTCTGATGGAGATCATCCTTTTGAGCTTGATGTCCAGTGTCTGGACGATGTCTCTTCACACCTGGATTGGTTGGTAAGGGATCATGATGCTCAGGAGTTGTTTGAGATTTACTCAATGGTGAAAGAGGTCGTGATGGTACGGAAGGAGATGAGGGAGGTGACCACGGATAATGACCCGGATCATCGCCTGGTTCAGGCGTATCTCCTCGAGGTATTGGGATACATACTTGTATATATTCAGTTGGAGATTTCGACCGAGGTCTAATGTCCACTGATTGGTGATCGGTTTGATCATCTGGAATTGGAATAGGGGCAGGTCCATCTTCTTGGCTTCTGGAACAATGTGGAAAACAACTCTCATCAAATGTAACATTAGTTGCAATCACAACTTGATGCTTAACTTTGGACCAGAATCGCCATCCTTTTGTGTTAGGTTCATACCCTATGAAAGTCATTTCTTCAGATTTGGGAGACAGTTTGTCTGGCCGTTGTTCTGGAGGAATGAAAACATAAGCTCTAGTTCCGAATACCCGAAAGTATGAAGCATCTGGTTTCTTGCCATCTCCCTTTAATATTTCAATAGGGGTTTTCCAATCATGACGACGCATTGGTTGTCTATTATAAATGTGAACAGCGGTCTCTACAGCATCCTGCCAGAATGCTTTAGGAAGGCAAGCATGTTGGCGCATTGCTTCTGCCTTTTCCAATATGGTTCTATTAAATCTCTCAGCTCTACCATTTTGTTGTGGCATGTGAGGTACAGAAGTCTGATGAGTCACGCCTCGAGAAGTGAGGAACGCAGTAAACTCATGACTCATGAATTCCCCCTCATGGTCCAAACGGATGGAGGCTAGGGACTGACCAGTAAAGGTCTTGGCCCATGAAACCATATTGCGGAAATGCTTCAAAGTATCAGACTTGACCCGCAAGAATGAAACAAGAGCATAGCCAGTGCAATCCTCAATGAAAGTCAAAATATATCAAGCACGCGAGCGTGGCTCAATCAGCATAGGACCAACCAGGTCCGTGTGAACCAGAGCAAGCGGATGAGAAGCCTGTTTGTCGGAACCTGGAAAAGAGCGTTCCAGCATCTTCCCGATAGCACAGCCTTTACAAGGTGGAGCACCGGAAGGAATGGTGACACTAGGAACACCGGAAAGATGAGTATGGGTGTGGCGCAAAGCGTTACGAGAAGTATGACCAAAATGTTGGTGTCATACTTGATAGGAATCATTGTCCACAAGAGAGGCGAGTAAACCAATCATTGGAGTAATCAGAATTGACTGAAACCAATGAAGGTTATTAGTGGGGGATAGGGCTGTTGCCCGGATCACCTCATGTCCTCTCTTGTCCCAGATACTAGATCCTGCAGATGAAATCTCACAGCGATAGCCGTGGCATGTCAATGCTGTAACGGATAGCAATCTGTTAATTGAGGTTGGTGCATACCAAACATCTTCTCAAGTTACTGTTTGGGGAGGAACATCGGCATTGATTTGCCTAAGCAAGATGGTTCCTGGACCATACATTGCGACTGTTCCCCCATTAGCGACTGAAGCAGTTCGCTTTCCTTGTCCTAGATGAACAAAGTCATCCAGGAAAGGGGATAAATGATCAGTACAGCCGCTATCAATCATCCAATGAGATTTAGCAAACTCATTCGGCTTAGAATCACCCAAGTAATAGCAAAGGTATTCGAACATCAGCATTGATTTGCCTAAGCAAGATGGTTCCTGGACCATACATTGCAACTGTTCCTCCATTAGCGACTGAAGCAGTTCGCTTTCCTTGTCCTAGATGAACAAAGTCATCCAGGAAAGAGGATAAATGATCAGTACAGCCGCTATCAATCATCCAATGAGATTTGGCAAACTCATTCGGCTTAGAATCACCCAAGTAATAGCAAAGGCATTCATTGCTCGCTTCATCGAAGAAGGTGTCCCTATCGTCGTCCATCTCCTTATATACATTTCCTCTATCCCTAATAGGTACAACTCCTTCATGCGAAGGGTAAGTGATGGGTTCTTCTGGAACCGCACCATATCTCAGCGAAGGCTGGAAAGAAGCATTAAAAGCTTCGGTTTGGGTATAGGGAATAGGAGGAGTGGGGAACACAACTTCGTGGTTAGAAAAATGATGTGTCTGGGAAATCAGACCGCCAAGTGAAATGACAACCTTTTTATGCTTCTTCTTCTTTCCTCCTTTCGATTTTGTCTCGGTGACATCCGTTGGGATGACCGGTATTTCTCGATCTGCTATGATCGGGTCTCTTCTCTGAGAAGGTCCTGCTCCTCCTTTTTCAGAGAGTGAAAGAGGAGCGTCGGCAAAAGGAAGAATGAGGATGGATTTCATCCATACCTGTCTGCGTATCCTCGGTACCTGTCTCCCAGGTATCAAAACTGATGCCCTCCATGTCGGTATCATTGGTCTCCATCGGCAAGCTTTCGGAAGCTCCTAATGGGGTGTTGTGATCGAAGTAGTGCATCTCCGATGCTTCATGTAAAGTTTCATCAGTGTCGTCATTAATTAAGACTTCATGAATGAAACCTTGTTCTCCTTGATTTGATTAACACCGCTTTGCTGCGGTGCCTTGCCCTTGCCCTTGCCCTTATTGGCATTCCTCATTTGGAAGCCGGACCGATTCTGCTCCTTCTTCTTTTGAAATCCTTGTGGCCTCTTCTGAAAGTTTGGGTGATTCTGCCTGAATCTTCCCGAAGGTTGGTAAGAGCTTCCTTGTTGGAAGCCTCCCTGAGGATGCCACTTGTTAAAGTTATGCGGACCCTTTCGGATCACAGAGGTTCAATGAGCAGAATGGTTACCTACCTCATCCGTCTCCACGTTAGAAACACGGGATTTGAGGGATCGTCGAGATCCTAGCATCAATACCTCTGCTAAGATCTTGGTGGTAATTGTGTCCACCGTGAAAGCAGCCTGATCGGTGGTAAGAGCCACCGTCGAGCAGAAGGTATAAAACTCGGATGGGAGGCGTTCAAGAATGAACATGGCTCGGAACGAGTCCAGAAGGTTAAGGCTGGCAGCCGTGATCTGGTCGAACAAAGAAGTGATTCAATTAATATCATCACTTGCCGTTCATGGATTGATGACAATCTGTTGCGCCTGATGGAACATGTGGAACTGGCCGGCTAGGCCACGAGATCCGAACAAGGAAACCATCTTATCCCATATTGCTTTGGAAAGCAAGGGATTTGTGGCATCAACGTACGTGTACGTGACGTTATGGAGCAACGAGTCATTGAGGGTATTGGCAAGAATGCTGCAAACCCGCTTGTCAATGACAATCCATTTGTCCTGATTGGCGGGTGTCGTCAGAGCATAAGTACGAGTACCTTCGATGAAGTCCCATACGGAGAGGGACTGAAGAACAGACTGGAGCCTAATAGCCCATATGGAGTAGTTAGAAGGTCCCTTGAGAATAGGGATACGCGCAAGAATAGAGTTGTCGACTTTGAAGTCGGTTGGGACACCAATAGCAACTGGTTGAGCCATTTAGATGAAATTGATAATGTATGTTAAACCATAGTCAATAAAGAGATTATAATAATTTTGATCTAGAATATTAAATGGAACCAAACCTGTTGGTCTGCCAACTTGTCCAAGTGGAGTCCGGAGTCCTTGGAGTCCATTTTGTGTCCAATATTCCCTTCGTTCGTCCTTTGTCTTTGGCTTTTGGTAGGAGGATACATAAGGATACATAAGTTTCTCATGTGCGTGTTTGTCTAGTACCGTAAAGAATATCATAGGAAAGTAATGCAGATTTTTAATGATTAAGTCGGGTTTCCCCTGACTTCTCGCATACTTGACTTCTTTATCGTTACAAGGACTATAGGGAATGTCTATGTCTCTGGGATTGTTTCAGGAATTGTAATCGAGAAATGTACGAAGTGGTACATTGAAATCCCTATTGTACACGGAAGAAGCATGTGCACTCACAATAGTGTTGTGGAAATTGCATGTAATGGACTCAAGGTGCCAATCCATCCCACTTGCCATCAAACAGATCCTCTCAATGAGTTGTTTTTGTTGACTGGGACTGCTGCTCAATGTATCCCAAGGACCTATCTTGTGCAAGTTGGGCTCAGTGGTGATCTTGATCTTCATACACAACTGTGAATTTTTGTGCATGGCACTCTGTGGATTCTGTTGAGGCACCACAGAGTGCCTTGCTTGTTGGGATGTTCTGCTAAAACCAGGCAGTCTGATTATACTCAATATTAGCATTGGCAAGTGCAAACTAACCTAAAATCAAGCATTATAGAAAGACATGAGGCAAGCCATCATATGAGCCACATGGATTTCACCCCAAAACACCTGAAGACGGACACCATACAATTGTGATGGGCTGCTTGGACTTCGGGGGGAGGGGGTGACTGGCTTGGGGGTGAACTCTGGGGAGGGCCAGGCTGGGTCCTTGGCTTATATACTAAACTACTATACATCAGCAAATCATAACTTAGCTGTGCAGTGCCTCACAGCACTGCACAGTGTGTTACAGTTGCACAGTGTGACAGAAAGGTCCCACCCTGTATAGATTTAGTACAGCGCACACAGGACTGTACAGATTTACCTAATCTGTACAGTTTCAGTACAGCGGGCACAGATTAGGTAATCTGCGCAGTCCATGCAGAACTGTCGCCCTCTGTGATCAATGTATGTCCTTGTACAATTTTGGTAGTATCTATACAGTTCACCTTATCACCCTTCTTTTTCTGGTAGTAAAATCATGTATATTAAAAGTTTGTACTACTACAATCAGCTGTACTAATACAAATCCACACCCGCGCGTCGTGATCCTACCCCCTCACTCTTGCGTCACTGTGGTCGCATCATGGTCGTGGTCATCGTTGTGATCTCATCCGTTGATGCAACCTCGTCTTCAACGCATCGTCGTCATTGCGCCCTTGGTTGTGTTCATGTCGCGGCAGTTGCAGCCTCATCGCCGTGTCCTCGTCCCTTCGCCGTTGTCGCGTTGGCATCGCTGGGGAGGTGTGGCGGTAGCGAGTGTGGTGCCAAATGAGCCGTTGGGCTCGTTGTCAGCTTGGGGGGACATGGAGGTGGCTGGTGGGTCGAGCACTCATCACCGTCGCTGCAAGGGTGATGTGGGTGCGGTTGCGCACCCACGTGGCCCTTGCCATGTCGTTGTCGTCATGGTGCGGTTGCACACTCGTCGTGCTCACATCACGCCCGAGGTGTCATCGTGCTGTGAGCAAGACCCTAGGGCGTGGGGGTGGTGGGTGGCGTGTCGAGCGAGCTATTGAGCTCGTTGCGCCATCCTGTTGCGTGCCCTTCATCGTGTCGCAGTTGTCATGGGGCCTCCATCATGGCGGCCTCGTCGCATTGTGGGGATCGCGTCCTCCCCGTCGTCCTGTCGGGTGGTGCGTCAAACGGGCTGCTGGGCTCGTTGACGGCACAGGGCAGTGGGGGCGAGTCGTCGTCCTTGTGTCGTCCCCTTGGCTCGTCGATGGCTTGGGGGACATGGAGGTGGCTGGTGGGTCAAACGCTCGTCGCCATCGCTGTGCGGGTGGTGTGGGTGCGGTTGCGCACCCGCGTGACCCTTGCCGTGTCGTTGTCGTGCGGTTGCACACTCATCATGCTCGCGTCCTCCCGTCATCCTGTCGGGTGGTGCGTCAAATGGGCCGTTGGGCTCGTCGACAGCACAGGGCGGTGGGGGCGAGTGGGGGTGTCGGATGAGCTATTGGGCTCGTCGACGGTTTGAGAGAGGGTGGAGGTGGTGGGCAACACCGTTGAACAAGCCGTTGGGCTTGTTGACGGTTTTGGAGGGTGTGGTGGCAGTGGGCAGCAACGTCATCGGCACGCGCATGGTTGTCGTTGCCGTGAAGCAGAGGCGGGAGATGGAGAGGGCGAGGAGTGCGAGGCGTTGTCATCGCCGTTGCGTGCCCATCCTTGCGCGCATGTCAGCGTTGTCGTGCAGTGGTGCGAGAGGAAGTGTGGGCAAGGTGGTAAGGTGGGCGAGCAGGTGAGAGGCAAGGCGAGTGGGCGAGGTGGGGTGAGAAGGAAAGGTAGAGAGAGCGAGGAGGGTGAGTGAGTGAGATGGCGAGGTACTGAGTGGGTGAGGGTAAGGGGGCGACGTACCAGCGATGTGGCGAGGCGGGCGAGAGAGTGAGGTCGCCGTGTCATTGTCACGTTGTCCCCATCGAACAGTAGTTGTCCTGTTGTGTGGTGCGTTGAATGGGCCGCAACGCTGGGCTCTTTGGCTGGGGGATGTGATGGTGG
>JBBPSB010000857.1:0-10169 GCA_038093375.1 Xerocomus brunneocitrinus
ACCCCTCTACCCCTGTATCAAGAGCATGGGATCGCAATTGATTGTATCCCAAAATCACGAGTGAGAGGAACTGGCGATATGCAGGTCCAGGGATGCCCGGAGGGCGATGAAATGTACCTTGCTTAAAGAACTTCCTTATTTGGAACAATAATTCCGTTTTTGGAATGCTTACATATATACATCCAACTACCCACCAACTCACCGGGGAAAGAGTTTCCGTTTTTGTATATGCATTCCGTATATGTCAACTTACCGGTGTCAAGCAAGGTTTCTGCCGGCGCGGACGGCACTTACAAGTGCAAGAATAGATACGAAAGTTGATCGAAGAACCAAAGTCGAGTGGTATCTCGCACTACACTTCGTTATTATCTCATTTATCATTTGTTATCGTTCGCTTTCACAAGCTTACAATGTTTTGTTTTCATTTGTACTTAAGGATCATGCCGGATGCGGATGCGATTCGAGTTCGATCTGCAAGAGCAACATGACGGACTATACCTACACGTCGTCTCGTTTAGGGATGGTCCCCTATCCCTCATCGTGCAGACTGTGTTCATCGTCACTACACTTCATCACTTTTCTTACGTCGTTGCGACATATTGTCCTTCAATGCGGGTCATGCTAGATTTAACTGGATTAGCGATCGTTCGGATCCCACAAACCACCGCTTCCTTTTCGTCTCGTCGACTTCATGTGTTTTGTCTTGAGCTCGGGTAGCGGCAGCGCAGGTGTACTCGGCGATCAGTTTGATAGGCTCCATTTGTGTTTGTTTTGCAGGTCGTTTTGGTATACCCCTTTTCGCCCTCTTTGTCGTTTAGTCGTTTACAGCAGATCGGACTTGCGAAGTCATTGTCAGTGTCGGATTCAACATTCATGCGAACTCACTCACCTCGGTCGTTGATGGGATCACCACTATCGCCATCTTTTTGCATGCCATCTAGTCTGTCGACGGACTGTCGTCGTATTAGCTCGACGTTTCGTTCTTCAATTCTTCACACCTCCTCGTCTACCATCAGCAACAGCATATAGTACTTGCACATACAGCGTGCGCGACCAGCAGACGATGATCCGACATTCCAAGGAGAAGCATGGGCTACGGATTACTGGCCAGCGGCTGTATCATCCTTGCATGGTACAGTGCATCTTCAAACAAGGTCCTGGGAAGGTATACTTCGAGGTCCATCGTTCATTTTTCCAGTACCTTGCTGATGGTGTCCGTCAGAGTTATGATCAGCTTGTCCTTGCTGATGCGCTGCTTCTGGTAAACATCAACAACGAGGACGAAATGATCGTTTTCATCACTGACGATATTTAGTTTCTCCGCACAGAACGAAGGACATGTACACACAAAAACCAATTATCATCCCAAAATATAGGCTTCCCAGTCCCTTTTGCTTCCTTTGTTAGCCGGGGGGTATTTGACTCGCCTACACAACATTCGAAGTAGTACTGCCCTGCAAATCCATATCTACGCTTTGATCGAGTGAGTTGAATGTCTAAAAATGATGAGCAAGTATGCAACAAAAGTTCAAGCATTGCAACGCTACTTTTAATGGTGATTATTTTCGCTCTAGAGCCACATTCAGCCTATGCCCAACGAATCAATTGAATACACACATTGTATCCGTACTTTGAGCTGTATTGCCTATATTCATGGTGGAGGTGGAGGTAGTGAGTACACGACGAGTGGTGCCGAACAGTTGCTAACATCCGATTGCAATGCGGCTTCTGAAAATGATCGACAGCTAGAGATAATATCTCGCTTGCTTTGTTCTCGCGAAATGGACATCGCAAATCTAGATTCAGCGGTCTCATACCCGGCCATTGGAGGGGGTACAATCATACAAATGCGTAATACCTCTGAGCCAGAAAATCGACGTCTCATTCGAGCGTGCCAAGGTTGGGGTATCGAAGGGGTTGACATCATTGACACCTTCGTACGGTGTCGATCTGGTTACGGATCGGGGACAACGAAGAACTTCTCAAGTTACAAATCTCCTGTCACACGTACGACGTACGAGCTTTTCCAAGTCGTAGGCTGGTTCCAATCATCCGTGGGAAACAAAGCTGGGGCACTTGAGTGGGTGTTTATTAATGATTGCACGAGCATACACTCAGGAACACACCTCGACACATTATTGGCGAGTTTCAGAATGCAATCACACAATGCGATGAACCTCGACTCGGCAGTAAACATCATACCCAATTTCTGTGGTTTCGGCCATCGTGCCTCGTCCCTGTTTCATGAAGAGGGTAGGCGACATGATACTGTTGGAAGCACCCTTACTTTGCAGTTCTATTCTGTTTTGGGACATTGCTGTTTAGGCCACTCACCTATTGACAAAGCCGTGAAATCTGCAAACTCGACAACAGGTGGTCCACATGCGTTCTATTCGGTGATTGTCCCGGACCAGTTCCCGGTGTCGCTAAAATAGGTAACAGGAACGAGCGTCCCCACCCTTGGTCGGATTGGACACAGAGTTGTTGATGGAAGCATCTGCGGAGCTCTGAATTGTGTTTGGGTGAGTGGCTCGGGGGGATATCTAAGGAGGCGAGTTCGATGCCGGAATCAGAAGACGAGTCAACGGTGTAGTTGTCGTCGTCACTAGACTTGGAGCTCGTCCCGAAAAAGGCGGTGAAATCTTGTAAAAATCGGGGGATGTTGTGGCAATGATGATCTCGGTTGCAGATAAGGCACGGCCCCGGGCCGGTGGTAAGAAAAAGGCGTCGACGAGTCGTCGTGACCTCATTGAATGCGCAAGTCTGACCATTCGATTCCACCCCGGTGCCACTGACAACGGAGAGAGCTCGCTCTCGACGGATGTGTCAGGCTGCTTCTCAAGTTGTGAGGGCATCCAGGTAGTAGTGCGACGACACTTGCGAGTTTTTATTGCGAGCCACGGTGATCCTCGATGTTGGCAATACATCCAGGTTTTTTGACATGCTTGAGGTCGCTGTGGGGCTTGAATCAAGGGATTGGGGTTGCGCGGTAGGCGGTAATCATACTGACAAGCCTGTGAGCGCCGATGACTTTTGTAAGTGTTAGCAGACGTCCGTAATCGCACGCACGCGAGGTCCTGAGCAAGGATTTGTGTAGAGTGTAGGAAGGATCTGGTGGTTATAGCGAGATCCTGTGTTTTGACGAACCTGGGACGGACGAATACAGTATCTCCGACGAATCCCCAGATCCGTGGCAAGTCCCGGCTTTTACCGCAGTGGCTGGTCCGCATGGACTCCAAACTAACGCACCGGCCAATTGACAAACGTGATGGTACACAACCGTACAACACATGCGCCGCAGACATTGAACGCGTTCAGTTTCTAGCAGAGCATGATTTAACCACAGGCACAAAACGCAAAATCCCGGTTACCCCAACACGTACGAATGTAGGCACACAATGCCCTAGTTCCCCTGTTGGTAAGGAGGAGCTCACCTCCTTGAGCAACATAAACAATCGACGATGGCCAGCGAGGACGGCCTGCAGGAGAACATCCGCCGCACCACGAAGGAGGGGGAACGGACTTCAGCTGGCACGCCCCAGAATGTCGGCAGTGGGTCCAAGTCCACCCGCAGTTTGCTCAAACAGATGGCAACACGACCAGGAGTGCCCCCAACGAATGATGACCCCGGGGTCCCCTGGGGCACCTCTCTTACCACGGATATTCTCAAAGACAAAGGCAGCATATGGCCAGGAGCAAAGGTACGTGTATGCTGCATGGCATGAGGGATGGATAACGACAACAGCCTCTTCACAGTTTACTTCTCAACCGAACCCCGTTCCTCGGTCTCAGCCAGACAGGCGGCTCACATCTTCTGCTTCGATGCCTGACCTGCACTTTTCAGGCAGGGTTAATGACTCGAGCAACGCCACAAAGGCTCGGCTGAATCGCACTGCGGAGCTGGACAGGTACATGCCGTTGCTACAAGGCAAGTGTCCGTATCATTTCGTCTTGGAGGGACAGCTCGAGGTGGACCATTTCCCGGAATGTCAACTCGAAGCCGAACTGTCGAGCAGTTTTTCGGGAGACTTCCATGCATTCAAGGGGTCGTTCGTATTCAAAAAGTATACGTATTGTTACACTTGTGGCATGCCGCAAGACAGGGATATGAATGGTGAAGGTCCGAGGTGTCATGCGACCCACAAGTGGGTAAAGCGGCAACCCTGCAAGTTTGGCAGTTTCATCTTCAGAGCAACGTTCTGCATCTGGCAGAGTGAAGGTCTACGACAGGAGATGATCGAAGGGCTGGATGTTGTGGAGCCGATAGCTAATCAAGAAGACTTCACCGAGTGGGCGATAAGCGAACTTCGTTCGGAGGGCAAGTACCACAATTGCTTGGAGGTATTTCTCTGGTTCTGCAGGCGCAAGGAGCATGTAAACCCTAAGTACTTCCTTCGTTAATGTCGTTGTCCGTATTGGGAGTCAATTCCACACCCTCTGTCATAGTTATTCCCTCAGTCTTGCCTCAGTCCATCAAGCCTTCAGCTTCAGGTCTGACAATAGGTATTCCCTCGGTCCATCAGACCTTGACAAAGGGGATGGATACACGAGCGCATAGCGATAAGTACTACTGTATGAGACGCTGAGGGAGAGTGCCTCGTTGTCAACGCGCCAGCAACAGTTGGTCGCGTCCGACGTTCGATATAGTCAGTAATCCCGTCGACCAACCCTGCCTCGTTGACCGCCGAATAGAGGTTATGACTCTGGATTCATCAACAGTGTCACTGACTCAAAAGGTTTTCATTCATCTCATCGCGAAGGCCCAGATGCGACGGCACCGTCCGGTCCCCACAACTCGCTCATCGTCTCTATTCTTTCCACGGGTACTTTCTAAGTTGGTGAGCTTCAAGAAAATTTCATTGTTGACATGTAATCACCTCATTGACAAGTGCCGTGATTGCTGGTGGCGTTGCCAACTGGTATGGTCGTCGACCCACTATCATTACGGGCTGTGCCATCTATATCATTGGATGCATTCTCCGAGCTGCTTCCTCAGGCCTTGGTCTCATCGTCGCCGGTCGTATCATTGCTGATATTGGTGTCGGTTTCGTTCCTGCCATCATCATTCTATACATGTCCAAAATCTGCCCGAGAAAAGTTCGCAGTGCTCTTGTCTCTGGTTACCAATTCTGTGAGTGCATCTCGTTTTCCATGCCAGATCCACCATTGACATGGTCTTCTTCTCACCTCATGCATCACCTACGCAACCCAGTCAAGGACCGATGCAGGCCCTACCGTATCCCAATCAGCATCCACGGCCCTTAACTTGCTCCCCGAGTCCCCTCGTTACTATGTCAAGAAAGATCGCGTTGAACGTGTCGGCACACATAACAGTACTGTATTAGTGGGATAGCAATCAAATGTGTAATTCTTTAATTAGGTGTCATACGGTGGAAGCACCATGGCATGCTGCCCTCGCCAGAACTGGACCGACTGGCAACGTCGTGACCCTTCATTGTCTGTGTGTTTGGTTGACCCTCATGAACGCTGTTTCATGTCCAGGACATATCGATGTCGTCTTTCCATCCACCATCCAAGAGGACGTTTTCACCTCTCAAAACCACCTGCTTGATGGCCCAGTGCACCCTCGCCAAGCTCTACGCGTACGTCTCCACCCTCGCCATCCTTGCCTTGATCCAACATCTCGCCAGGCTGTTCAAAGCCGTCCCCATCCAGGACGACGCAGACGAGACGTGGTGCATCGACCCGCGTGGCGTGCTCGCCCTCTCCAGACCGTCTTCGGGAGAGTGCAGGTCTGGGCCGCTGGGATGTAGCGTACACGAGTGCGGGGCGCAGGCCGAGACACGCGGTCGGCGTGGTCCCATACGTGCGCCACGGCGCGTACGTGTACGTCCCGCACGTCGGCGCTCTCACCCCCGGGGAGGACGAAGACGATGAGCGGCTCGGTGCGCTATTTGAGTGGGTCGGCGTGACGTGTCTCGGCGCACAGCAGTAGGTCCCCGCCTTTCGGTGTTTGCAGGGCTGACGACGCGCAGGCCGCGCGCCAACGACTGCATTGACCCGCATGTCGCCGTGTATGAGCCGCCATCCTCGTCTATCAACACCAACCATCAAACAATAACGACAGAGTGTTATGGCGCAGCCAGATAGGATGCTGGAAAGGTGCTAGAAGTGGATGGGCAGCCGACTCGAGGGGACGCGCAAGGGTGATGATAGGATGTTGTAAACAACGCAGAAATTTTCAAAAAATGTATGACGCCGAGCGTCCATTGCTGGTGATGTGACCTGCGACCAGGCAGGTACTATTCCAGTCACGCGAGTCATATCTGCAATAATAGTCCATGAAAAATAATGTAACCGACAACGCGAGGCATTTCGAGGTTTGTTACAACGTGAGGTCAACAATCAAAAGGTCGACTGTTCGACTGTGATCGTTGGGATACTGCGGCGACTGCAGCGGCAGCATGTCTCTAGGAATCAACGCCTCGTTGCCACTGGATAGGAAGTGAGCTGGGGGAGTAGATTATGATATGCACGTGCAGAGTTGTTGAACCTCATTTTCGGCCTGTCGGTGCTCGTTTGAAAGTCTTGTGCGGTCACCTCGACTTGACGTGAGTAGTGGCGCGGTCAGAAACTTTGCTTGACTTCTGATTGGAGACGGGAAGAGCATTCTTGAGCTGCAGTAGCCATTGCGAAGCCCGTCGCAACGTCTCTACTCGGGTTTGGTCGATTTGATCCGCTGACGACGGATCGTCTCACATCGAACATCGGTCGTGTTTCCGGTTGCGGTCTCAGGCTACAAGTCATCGCCGTCCTCATCGGAATCTTCGTTGCACCACTTGCGTCGTGGCACCTCTTAGCCGCCGAACGAATTGCGGGAACAGCGACGGGGTTGAAGCGACGAGAGCGAGGGATGGAAGCGTAGGGCCATCAGCGCAATTGGTATCTATCGGGCTGCATGGTGGAGATCATGTGGGCAAGACCTGCAGCTTTTGGGAGGTTGGAAATGATTTCACGGCCTTTGATACGAGCGTAGCAATAAGAAGCGGCTCGATGACTAGGTTCTTGTGCACGTGTCAACGAACAGGATCGCCGTGTTTGTACAAGACACGGTTGATGACCTTGACCAATAGATGCCGTTCCTGATCTTCCAGCGTGGGTGCCATGAATAACGGGAGGACTTTCTCAAGAGTGGACCGGCGGCGAACTCGTGGGCTTTGTCTGTAATCTGCTAGAGGGAGGTTTCTTCCGAGATGAAGAGAGCGCGATGGATAGTGGCGGTGGGTTTGGATGTCCGGCGGAATTTAAGAAAATGTAGATCTTTGTGACGAGACTTGCGAGGCCTTTTTTTGAGTGAGGGGTAGAAAAGGAGACAGTACGAGCACGTCTGGCTCCGCAAACGAGAGCGGTTGGTGGTGCGCAAACGGACTCCATGCCCAGACAATGCGCTGTGTATGTAAGCGAGAGTGAGCGTGGTGGTTGAGGCAGCGCAGCCGGGGCGTGCACAAATGGTGTGCGGTGAGGTCGAGTGGGTGCAAGTCACAGTGGGTATTGGTGTGCGCGAAGTGCGGAACCAACGAAGTGAACCGGGGACGGTGAGTCAAAAATCGTAGTGCTTACCTTCACTCTCCTTCCATTCGAATAGAGGAAAGCATGTGTAGTACATAGTCCAAGTATGCTGAAAAACATTTGAACAACACGGCACGTCGTCATGATCCCACGATATTGAGGTACTAGGCGTGGTGGCCATCGCCGCGCTCACATCCTGGCTGGGTGGTTGTGCCGGGCGTAGGCACATCGTCGGAGTCAATGCCAGGATCGGACATGCCAATCGTATCGATGGGATATCATATATCACTCATCATGTTCGTTCGTGCGGGCAGTAACGGGTGCTGTAACGGACGTTCATGAGGCTCGTGAAGCGGGAAAGGATGGTAGGACACGAGAGTAGATCAGTTTGAACAGTTTCTGCTGGCGACACGTCGCACCGCTCCCCAAGCAACGACAAAGCACAAGTAACATTGACAACATCGGTACGTAGCGTCCTGTACACTATCCAGGGTAGTGAGGAAGAAAACACCGAGTACAGCCCACGGAAACCTAGGTCGGGAATGGAAGGTAGGGGTTTCGTGACATAAAACGATACAAAGCGGCACAAGCAACCTCCCTCTGTTCCGCAGTGAGCCCAGGGACCCTCTTGCGTAGGATCTGTCTCAAAAAAATTGAAATCGTAATTTGCGTTTCGAGGATGGCATCACGCCTGTTCGTTGTGAAGTCCCCAGCAGAGAACCGTCTATGACCCAGGATGTCCGCCGACAAGAAGACTTGGATCTTAAGATCGATCAGACTTCTGCCACATAGAGGTTGTATTCCTTACCGACGCAAGGATCCACGTGGTGGAATGAAATGTTACCGCAGTGAGCGGGCCCCATTCCTCCCCTCCAGTGTCCAGGTTAGCGTACAATTCTTGAATATAAAGGTATCCGGGAGATCCGACGGCAAAGTGCACCGTGTTCATGAGATCTATCAACGAGTCCCGTCCAAACCAACATAACTGTAAGGTCGTTGACTCAGTCACTTTCTGAGTACTGCCCGGCTACGTACCGCCATTGTCCCATCTTCTCTCGAGCGAAAGTCATGCCAAAAGTTGTATCCACTCAATGGGTTCCAGGCGGCGAGGTTATTGACATAACTAATTTGTTCAGGCGTCACGAGTTCCACCCCAGGGATCATCCCTGGGTGTTCCCACAGCCCACCATGCGAGGGGAGAAGGTTGTAACGCAGGACCTCCATGGTACGAGCATAAAATGCGCGTTGCGCAGCGGCTACCTAGGGACCAAGAATTCATAAGCGGAGTATGGACTGGCGGACGTACCTACTGCTTTCTTGAGAGACTTCATGAAAATCTTGTGGCGGAACGACGTGACATGCTGCTTGCCGTTGATCATTATCCCCGCTATGTTGTTGTCAGAAGAGATCACGGGCGATTTTTCTAAATTATCACCATTCTCGACGCCCCAGCCGTTGTAGATGATAGTGAAGGATTCGATTGCTTGATTTATCAAGGCGAGCGCGAGTTTTTGTGGCGGCAGTCGGGCATCAGTGGTGCCATGCCAGCAATACATAGCGATATAAGCTTCGCTCGCTACTTGGTACCAGCGCGGTGCATGCATTCTGAGAGCGTCGAGTAGCGGATCTGGAGGTTAGCAGCCTGAGCATTAGTATGATGCAGACGCGTAGAGCGTCGCGGGACCCACCATTTGCAAGATCGTTGATCAGGACATTCTGTCCGTTGCTTACCATCATGGTTGGGGGATAAAACGGGGTGACATTTGCAGCAAGCTCTGTTGTGTGTGGGGAGATGATAATGTGAATGACTACCGAGGGAGGCGAACGCTGCTTACCGTTCAATATGGCCTCCAAGGAAGCATCTAGATCCGCCTCAAGAGGGCCAAGGGTACCGTCAGCCATGTCGAAGGGATACGAGTTGACGAGTTCAACTCACACCTTTAATACTAATCACTAAGCGTGAACGCCGCTCTAGCACTTAGCTCGATGGTTCGTCACTTCCATGATCGGGACACTTTTTACATACTTACACCTGCATCAACCGCACGCAGTCACGGATAACGCTGGAACTCGGAACTAGGGTCGAGCAATACAGTATCGCAGTGGGCTAGGTCGCCCGGAAATATAAACACAAATATGGCCAGGGCGCGATTCTGCCAACCGCCAAGAAAGGTATCAGTGCGTGATCCAGAAGCCACCCTCCATACGAGGCGAAAACGGAAAATTGTGTATGTCCCGATTGAGGCGGTTATAGATTTTGGTGTCAACTCAAAGGGGATTCTGAGTAAAAGGGAACGAGATCCGAGTTGACATAAACAGCACATGCCTTCTGGATGTGTAAAGTTGAATACATACCTGTGCCACTGAATTCAAATCATGATTCATCCTGTGCTGCGAAACCTGACGCGACCGTGTTCGATTGTGGATGAGCTACGTCCTGTTTCGTCACAGGAAACTCATCAAGGGTATGGGTACCGTTAGCACCCTCTCCAGCGGACATTGCGAGGGCGGGCAGGAACAACCAAATCCATTAATTGGCCGCTCGGGTCTGGATCTGAAAGTCGGGGGTAAGGCTTGCCAAACTTGATTAGTCAGGGCCTGCTCTCATTTTGGTAATCGCCGACCTGTTTCCACCATGG
>JBBPSB010000858.1:0-10111 GCA_038093375.1 Xerocomus brunneocitrinus
ACCTTACGAGCTTTTGTCAGGGACCATCCGATCGACGTTCGGGACCCATCTCCGCACGGATCAACTTCCCAAATCAGCTATTGTCTCCCCCTGGCTCGCTACTGGTGAGCTTTTCCATGTCTGCTTTCGTCGCTCATATGTACTGAAGTCGTATTTAGGGAACACAGGTAAGCGGGAGACGTCATATTGAAAATAATGATTTTAAGGCGGGTCCCATGATCCAGACACGAGACATTACTGGGACCTCACGCGACATATCTTCCGGTATCATCATCGTGGTAATGACGATGTTTATGGTGGATTACATACCATCAATGAAGGTGGGAGTGTGCTTGGATATTCTGGACTAGACCCACTCACAGGAATTATTACAGCCATCCGAGCGGAAGGATTTTTGGAACAAATTCGCTTCTTCACAAGGCTTATTCTCAATGCAGATCAGAGCGACTTGCTGGAATGAGAGGCGCAACTTGGTCAAATGTTGCTTGTGTTTTCGCACTGTGTAGTATCACGAGTTGTGCCCTGTGACAGTGCGCATGCTTGAAGTCGGGGCTTACCCACGTCGAAATACTGCGTTCAGAATCCAATGCCCACCCTGCAGTGAGTATACACGCAAGTAGTACTATAGCTAGTGCTGAGGATCGTTGAGAATTGTAGTCACTGGGGTTGTTTGGTGGAGCTTGGATCAGACCATATTATATTGTGTAAGTTTTCTGATGGACCAGCGCCCAAGCCTTAGCCTGCTACATACCCTTACTTCAAGCTACGACACGCATGCACCGGGCACTCTTTATTCGAGAGATCCTTCTTGAAATATTTGTGTATTGCTCACTGCCACCCCTTGATGGAAACCGTCATAAGGCAGATCTTGCTGCGCTAGCCAGAACGTGTCGAACATTCAAAGAACCCGCATTGGATGTACTTTGGAAGCGGTTATCCGACCTCTCTCCTCTAGCTCGGTGTGTCCCTGAAGCATGCAAGTTCGATAGAGTATGTGCTAGTTTTCATTGCAGTGGGGATATCACAAATTTCAATTCAGTGGGGTTACTCGTTCAGGAGACCGTTGACTGAAGCCGAATGGAAAACCCTTCGAGGCTACACCCGTCGTGTCCGGTCCGTATCTCAAGCCTTCATGTCTT
Organism: Xerocomus brunneocitrinus; assembly: GCA_038093375.1. Classification (NCBI taxonomy): domain Eukaryota; kingdom Fungi; phylum Basidiomycota; class Agaricomycetes; order Boletales; family Boletaceae; genus Xerocomus; species Xerocomus brunneocitrinus. Next base: position 1,140 of record JBBPSB010000858.1, read on the forward strand.
CCGACGATGGGATCGTAAAAACCCTGGCACCTTTCACCGATCCACTCTTTCCAAACCTACGATCGTTGTTTTGGAGATATTCCACAATACTTCCTGTGGTGCACACCGCCGTCCCATCATTGACCTCGTTGCTTCTCAGTTTCCAACCCTCACTAGGCTCACCTGATGTGGGGCCCCTACCAACGGAAATTCTTGACACCTTTGGGGAACGTTGCCCAAATATCAGGTGGTTTACAGCTTCCTTTCCTGGATCTGGACCTTTAGATGCAGCAATCTCTCGCCAACTATGTCGGTGGGCAAATCTTGAACGTGCGCAGTGTCGTTTTGTCATATTGAGCATGGATGCCATTTTGCATCTCCCCTCCATGTCTACTCTGAAACAACTTTCGTTCACATTGAACGCCGGCTTGGACAACGAAATCACACATCTTGGCTCAGTGTTCCTCTTCTCTAACCTAGCTGACTTGCAGCTCAAATCCACTTCGCTGAAATCCATAACGAACCTCTTTTCTCGCATTCAACTTCCCAAAATCAAGGATCTGAGGGTCTCTGTTTCCAGGTACACTCCGGGATGGGATGTTCGAGAATACTGGACTGCTGTCCAAAAGGCATGTCCATCCAACACCCTCGCCCGCTTGGCGTTCTCCAGCTTTGACAATGGAATCGAAAAATTGACTGGTCTCGACAAACAGAGGCGTCCGTGGCTTACGTTGGATGACCTTCTTGGCTATAAAGACTTTGGTAACCTCCGCAGAATAGATATCAACGTCGCGTGGTCTGTAAAGCTGACAGACGCAGACCTGCTCGATCTGGTGTCTACATTACCTCAACTGGAAAGGCTCTCTATCAACAACATTTGGGGCTGGAGAATGGATGATGGTGGCGGGGGGATCACGCTCAGTGGGCTCGTACAGCTTCTACGACAGTGTCCGTCCCTGTGCAATGTGTCCCTTGCCATCGACACGCAGACATTCACCAATATTCCTCACGAATTGGACGTGTCGTTTCCACCACGAGGGCCAGTGTCTTTAGACTATTTGGACTCGAATATCGTGCCCGAGTTGGTTCCAGATATGGAATCGGTGTTCACGGCTCTCAGGCTGCGCGCTTCATCGTTTGGCTCAAAGTATGATGATATCTAGCAGGATGCTGGAGGTGCATAGGAGTTGAAGAGTTATATCCGAGGACATGAGCAGGCTCATCGTCGTTTCTTTACTTTACTTTTTTTGGAGATGCATCCATTGGAGTGTACAGATATTATAATGGCCATCTTGATCTCAGGCCTTCAGGACCCCGCGTGGTTATTGAGTGTGTTGAACTTGCCAATTGACTCACCGTTCGAAGAGTGCTAGTGAGGGTCCGGTGAATTTTGGACAATGAAGTCAAAGCTGGGAAAGTCTCGCCCGAACATGTGTTATTAGACTAGTATTTGGCTGGACGCTTGGTCCTCATTTGATGAGATCTGGAATGCTTGAGGTGCATAGGCTGCTGGGGACGGTGAGCGGGATCACTGACGGCCCGTGATAGACATGATTGGAGCATTGGAGTCACTTGATCTCAGGACCCTGAGTCATTTGGCGCGAAGGGGGCCTCGCCAGTAACCTTGGAGCAATCCCGCACGATTGCACACGAATACAGGCAACTCCATCATCGGCTTTCTCCGTCCGATCGCAACAATTCAAACTTCCAAGTCCTTGGAAAGCGGCGGGTTGGGATAAGTAGTTTGAGGGGCGCGTGTTTGCCTGATCCTTCATAGCAACGGTCCAGGAGAGACAATGGACACGCATATACTGCTGATTATCCACTGGTCATCGCAGATATTCCCTGGCCGTAAAAAGACAGGTACGGCGTGTACCCTTCATTATCATTGACCGACTTGTCTTCCTCTCTTACTCGCGTATAACTCAGCTCTAGTAACCCATCCGCTTTACTTGACGATCGACTACCAGCGATATTCAAATTTTTCTTTCTTGCCGTCATGGCCGCTGCTCTGCCAGCATAGCCACTGCCACACCCAACACAAGTGCGTCTTGGAGTGGACATAGCGGCACAACCATATTTGTTGCCCCTCCAATGTGAGACCCCCTTCTTCATTGATTGGCACCTGTCGACATCAATTTGTTCCCAGAATACTGGCCCATGTTGTGAAATGGACTGGGATGCTCAGGATTGCCCATATGCCCTATTTGATTCCAAGCCGTTCCAAGCCCTATCTGCGCAGCGGCCTGTCTGGCAGGCTTGTACACGATCACGTGCGAAAGGCTGAGGGACTTCCGAATCCGAATGCGTTGGATGCGAATAACACATCCCCCGACAGAATCGGGGTTGCGTTTTACTCTAAGCTGCACTGTGCTTGTCAAATGGCGGCACGAACTGGGCAGACAACTCAACAAACGCTCCGAGTTGGCAATACTTTAGCACATGAAGACCTCGCGCTGTCGACGTACAAGATTGATTGCGAACGAGATGCTCTCGGTGAAGATATTCGGTTCAATTCTTCGCAGTCAAGTAGGATGTACCTCAGATTGTTGAGACTCATAGGATTCCTGGGTCTTGCCCTCTTTCTGCAACGCTTTTGGCCTATAAAATCCATTCATGACTGCTTTCATGGATGGCGAAGCGAAACCGCTCTTGCTCTGGATGATTTCTGCCCACAGGTCGAAGCGTTTACACTTTCAGAACATGAAGATTTATTGAAAAGACTTGATGAAGAGTTCGGCTCAATCGAGTTCAGACTCAAAGCATACGAGTCGTTGGGTGGTGCGATCCGTATTCCGTGAGCGTTTTTCTACATACATTCTTGCGATGTTTATTTGAATGTGTGGATACCAGCACTGAATGTTACGACGACCTCGGCCTCCCTTTGGAAGATCCACGATGGGAAATCATGGCGGAATTCCACAAGTATCTCGAATCACGTTTCCCCAGGGTGTAATTATGACGCAAATTCAACTCTGGCATATTTGACGACACCTTGCAGGCATGCGAACCTCATACGCACGAAAGTGAACACCTATGCCTTGGTGTATGAGTGGAAGGGAACCGAAAGTGTCAAGCCTCTACTGCTTACTGCTCACCAGGACGTTGTTCCCGTCAATCCAGATACTTATGACGATTGGATTCACCCCCCATATTCCGGATATTACGATGGAGAGTGGATCTGGGGCAGAGGAAGCTGTGATGACAAGCCTGGCGTCATCGGCAGTTTGTGAGTTTGATTCGCAGGCTGCCTGTTATGTAACGAGTTGACCCCTTCAAGAACCGCTATCGAAACACTTTTGGAACGTGGATTTGTGCCTTCCCGTACGATTCTTCTAGCCTTTGGAGCTGGCGAGGAGCGGGGAGGCCCTACAGTGTGTATAGCTCTCCACGGTTGTTTCCACGTTGAGAATGTTGCAGGGAGCACGGGCAATCGCGCGATATCTCCTTGAAACCTATGGCTTCGATTCATTGGCCATGATTGTCGATGAAGGAGGTACGTTACAGATTATGATGGCAAGCACTTCCCACCCACTCACTCATGGGCAACAGACATATTCATCGAGCTAAATGGTATGGTTTTTGCTAGGCCAGCAGTTGCCGAGAAAGGATACATGGATGTTCGGATGGACGTATTGACTCCTGGTGGGCATTCTAGCACGCCCCCAAAACATACTGTAAGAAAACCATCTCTTGTTTGCCATCTATTTATAGACCGACGGACAGGGAATTGGTATCCTGGCTAACCTCATAACCGAGCTGGAGGCGCATCCGCACCAGCCTGAGTTGGTTCGGGGAAGGACATACTACCAAAGTCTGGAATGCCGTGCAAAATACGATACAAGCTTCCCCGAGTCATTGACCGAGCTTTTACTAGAATCACAGACCAGCGACGAGAGGTTGCAGGAACTTGGGGATCGCCTCGTTGACTTTGATCCTCTTTATTATGCTATGTCTGGAACAACTCAGGCAATCGGTGCGCTTCAATCAAGATATTTTCTTTCTTATGCACTGATGTCTTGTGGTAGATCTTGTTGGTGGAGGTGTGAAAGTGAACGCCCTCCCCGAGGCTGTATGGGCTGTGGCAAACTACCGCATTGCTGATCATAGCTCCCCTGACCAACTAATGGCTTATTTTACGCAAATCGCGCTCCCTGTTGCTGCAAAACATAACATGACCCTTGAGGCCTTTGGAGACGCAGTGGGATCGCAGGGTCCTTCGTGGGGGACCATACGTCTCTATGATGCTTATGATAATGCTCTTACTCCTGCACCGGTTACGCCTACGTCAGGAAGCGGACCTTACCAGGTTTTGTCGGGGACCATTCGATCGACCTTCGAGACGCATCTCCGCACGGATGATCTTCCTAAGTCTGCCATTGTCACCCCTTGGCTCGCTATTGGTGAGTCGTTATATGTGTGCTGTCCTATGATCGTACTGAAGTCATCTTGCAGGGAACACAGGTAAGCGACAGACGGAGATGAAGATGTCGAGACTTACTTGCACTGACGGAGACACGAAACATTACTGGAATCTCACTCGACACATCTTTCGATATCATCATTCGGGTGACCTTGACTCCTATAATGGGATACACACCATTAATGAAGGTTGGAGTGTGTCTGCTCGTTTGGGCTGCGTTACTCATCTACTGCACGGGAATCACAGCTCACCGAGCGGAAGGATTTCTAGAGCAAATCCGCTTCTTCACGAGGCTTATTCTCAATGCAGATCGCAGCGACTTGCTGGAGTAAGAATACCACTTGATGGAATGTTGCCGAATGGATGCTAGGCTATTCTTCTTGGATCATGTACATAGAACAAGTTCAGCCACTCCTTGAGGGCTACTACTAACTGCTTTTGATCATCGCATTGTGACTGTCATACTGCGCCAGCCACGACGAATAAGAGCGGTCCTGATGCAGAGGCATCATGGCCAAGATACAGGCTAATGTCGGAGGAATCTCTCTTCCCGCACGCGACGAATGTTAACGAGTCCCGTCAACACCATGCGGGATGAGTAACATCATGTACTTGAACGCTGGCATTGCATGGTCTGGGTTTGCCTCGCCTCGACAACCTCATAACGGTAGGCATTGCATCGCGTCAACGTTCTTGTGGCCACCGCATTGTCATGATTACATCGCATCGATCGACGGTTGAAGTAAAAGCATATCTCATGCGGGCTCCGAACACGTAACGCGTACTACCAACCAGCGCTAGAACACGCAATGTCACGACCAGGGCTTTGTATGGCACAGTCCCAACCCGACTCTAGTGGGAACGCCGACTGCCAATGATCTTGGCAGCCAGGAGTATATTGGAACCCTTCTTCTGGCCGGTTCGGCCCTTTGGGACTTTATCAAACGCAGACTCATCCACCAAATTCGCCCCATGGTTTTCGTACCTGATAATCTATCACCTTGCTCGAGTTTTAAGCGAGACGACGATGCCAATGGTTAGATGAATACGAAACGGATACATGGATACTACATCTGAAAAACTAGCCGAAGGAGGGGCAGCCCCCCCGAGGGTAACTAATCCCATTTTGGATTGATGAAGAGCAAACTGAATGGCTGGAGAGTCATCAAGCGATAACGTTACTCGTCTGCTTTTCAGATGTAGTAGTACATTCTCGTGACAATAGCTATTTCGCATACAGTTTCAGGGCATAGAGGATATGTCGAACCTGGCTACTCAACCTTGTTAGCCCACTCCAATACTGTGCTGATGCTAGGAACGAAGTAATACTCTCCACCACGCGAGGTGACAAAGTACTTTTGCTCGAACGCTGTTGCTGAAGTATCTTTCTTCTTCGCAATACCTGTTACCTCAAAGGTAATTTCGGCTGGGTTCTCGACCTCGAGTGTAACCTCGCCTTCTTTAGAGATGTTGGTTTTACCCAAGGCTCGAAGCACCTCCGGAGGACCGCCGATAATAGGATCTTGGCCTGTTTACTCAAACGCGTCAACGACTACAAGTGAATAAATGGAGCGCTTTACGGACCAATCAATGTGGGTAGGAGTCCGGTAAGAGGGAACCAGTCGTTGTTACCAAACAAAGTAGTTTGTCGGAAGAACCCGTTATGAATGGAGGACTGGTAGCTGACAAAGAGAAGTCCGCGATCGCACACGAGATTCTCCTTTTCATCCTCGGTGAGCTTGTTGAAAATGTCGCGTTCTTCTTGAGAGATCTGCAGAGGCGTCTTAAGCTACAACAGCTTCACAATGAAAAAGATTGGAAGCAAACCTCAGCACCGTAAGGAATACCCGCACGAACGATCATAGAGGAATTGAGGAATCCTTTGCTTACAAACGGCTGCAAGTTCCGAGGGACTGTCTTACGGACATGCGCAGAAAAAGGACATCCGTATTCAGGGGGCCTCTCGGTGTAGTCGAAATTGTTGTTCTCCTCAGCGCCCTCGTATTTTTTGTCTTCGATGAAAGGAGATCGAGCAAGCGGGACACCCTGCGGTCATGATTGGTGTTAGTAAACTAAAGTTTTCATATAGGCTGCACTATCTCACCGACTGGAACCTTCCGAACAATCGTGCTCCGAATAACTTTGCCCTTTGCTCCTGAGTGAGCTCGACGCCCGTGTCGGTATAACGAGGAGCCTGAGCCCAGTTTTTACCGATATAATGTTCGAGAAACAGGGCATTCTGCTCCAGTTTGCGGAATACCAGAAACGATCCATCCTTGGTGAAGCCAGGACGTTCGCCATAGAGAGGGTCTCCTGGGTAACCCATTACGAGTACACCAGGCTCGACAACACGTTGACCTGGCCAGGGTTTCTTTGTTATGCCCCTGTGGGAATTGCTGAGAGAGAAAGGAAGTTGCGACGAAAGGCTACGTACTTCAGAGCTGGCTGAGAGATTCCGTCTTTATACCCAAAGTGTTCCTCGCCGTTCTGCCGCACACGACCATCGAACACCTTCAAAACTTCAATCGATTCTCCGAATAGGCTTGTAATGTCACCTATTTCCTTCTTGCACGTGGCTTCATCTGTTCACATAAGGCGGATCCGAACAGAGGAATGCGGATTAGGAAGAAAACCAAGAATGATAGTAAGGACTAGCGTACACTGAGTGGCGACCAGGATAACAGCATGAGTATTCCCGGGAGTATCGAAGACGGCCTCCCACTGGCGCTTATCTCCGAGTGCGTCCTTCTCGAGGCGTTGCGATCCCGCATCAAAGTGAGGGTCCAGCAGGTCGCGCGTTTCGCCCAATACCTTCAACCCAGCTTTGGCAAACGCAATGCCGGTCGAGATGACTTCGCCGAGTTTTACATTTATATTGATGTTTTCCCGGGTTTTGGTAGCGCTGGTAATCCTTGGAGCAAACTCGAGCAGTTTCTGGCGGAACTCTTTGACCTTGTTCTCTCGGATCTTGAAGAACAAGAAACCTTCCCATCGCTGCGCAACTTGTTAATCAGGCAGTCGCTATCCGAGTCGACTCGTCACTTGCTTACCTTTGGAAATATAAAGCAAATATCGCCTTGAACGTTATCGAGGTCGGGCGAGTACAATCCTGCAGCCTTGTATTTGTTTTCTAAGATACACCCAATTTAATCAGGAACGAAAGTGCGTGCTGGGACATCCTTACGAAACTCATGAACGGCAGCAGAGACATCTGAAATGTCCCTTCCGGACTCGCGAAGAGTGCCCAAGAACGGTAAGACGTCCACTCCAGACTTGTAAAGGGCAAAAAGAATCGGTGAGACGTCCACGCCAGATGTATGAAGGGTGTTAAGGATCGGTGAGACATCCTCTCCGGATTTTTTGAGAGTGATGACGAGTGGTGAGACATTCTCTCCAGATTTATGAAGGGCAGCAATGAATGGCGTGATGTCACTTTCAGATCTCTGAAGGGAGACGATGGGCGGCGGAACGTCCTGGTCAGGTTTGTAAAGGGTGGCAATGACGGGTGTGTCGTATTCGACGGGATCATCTACCAAGCCAGGGTTGATTGCACGCCTACCAAGATGGCTGGGCTGCTGAGACATCTTGTTTAGATCAGAGGAGTGAGTGAACGAAGAAAATCTTGTAACGCTTCATCCTTCGTACTTGAATACTTTGAGCCCGTGAGACACACAGAGAAGATCTACGTTTCCGTCGTCATCACATGGTCAGTGAAAGGTTCCTGCAGGAAACGCCAGTGAGCCCTTTTTGGCAGAGAAATGGAAGACTGGACTGGTATAAACATCCCGAATGGCCTGACAAGCTTGAACTCAACTTTGCCGGTCTGGGCGTGCTGTGGCACACGTTCAAACCCTGTATTCACATCAGTCAGGTACGCTGCTCGACATCTTCCAATAGATTTTTCTCAGGTAACGATTGAGCTCACTTCCTGTTTTTTGCGGCGTCAACCACCTTTCCCGGAGCTCCGCTTTATCTGGATCATTGATCAATCGATCATGACAGGATGCATTCAATCGGCAAGAGCCGAAGTCCTTTGAACTTGGAGTGCGTTCCGACTCATCGGTCAAGGGTATCCAATCGGGCTCGTAGTGAATTGTGTACTCCCAAATCCATGCGCGATCTATTACAGACTCTTGAACGGGGTGAATGAGGGCCTGAATGAAGTGACATGTCACAGCAACTGGCAGTAATGAGCGGTCCGCTTCAAGAGCTCCAGGCTGAGATTGAAAACCTTGCTTCATCATGGGCGCTGAAGCTGTACTACATCAAGCTGTCGTCCATGGTCACAAGTCTTGCGCACAAATCCAGCAACACGGCTGAAGCACCCCAGATCTTGACGGAGCGGAGATCCTAGCAGGCATATTAGTCAAACCCTCGAGAGCAAGGTTCAAGAACATTCCTCGCTTCCCACTTGGTACTATCCCTTACCCCCAGTTCGGCACCTACCCCCAGTTCGGCGGGCGCAAATTACCACGGGGTGTCACGGATTGTCACACCGCTGAATTCACATCCCGCCAGCACCGACGTACAGTGAATAAATTGATTAGACTATTGCTACAGTACGAAGAGT
>JBBPSB010000859.1:0-10093 GCA_038093375.1 Xerocomus brunneocitrinus
CAAAACTAAGTAAATGGCAGTGATGCCTACTCAGTCGCTGCCCAGAGAGGTGCAAGAACGACTATATTCACCTAAGTAAATGGCAGTGATGCCTACTAGTACATTTATTAGGTATGAAGATAAAGTAAAAAGAAATAGAACTCACCTCAGTCGCTGCCCAGAGAGGTGCAAGAACGACTGAGGAAAGTCTGAGAATGAAAAAGAAATTTATACCATGGGCGAAGGCACGCTCGCAAACTCCGATGGTATCCGACGGCAAAGAAGCGAAGCTCTAGAAAAGAATAAAGTGAACTCCTGAACTCCTGAGGTCCGGAGGTCCGGAGGTCCTAAGTCCAAAGGTCCTAACTCCTCAACTCCTCAACTCCTTAACTCATTAACTCCTAAACTCCTAAACTCCTAAACTCCTTAACTCCTTAACTCCTTGAGGAGTTTACTGGAAGTCACTGGAGTTGCACAGGAGTGCTCGGAGTTTGATGGAGTTCGCTGGAGTTGGTCCGGAGTTCGCTGGAGCTGCATAGGAGGGCTCGGAGTAAGTTGGAACTATCGGAGATTTTGACACCTTGCATGTCAAGCTCATATGAACTGACGTTTCCCGCATTGCACGCTGAAGACCAGATAGGTCCCGAACTCCTCCGACACGTTTTGGAAACAATTTGAAGACAAAGACACGGGGGTACACGAGAGAAATGAGCAGCTGCTCTGGGAATGTAAGGACCTGCAACTGCCATGGAATCTGTCCAATCCAAAGTTGGTTTGCAAGAGCGTAACGTGGTGGGTGTTGACTAGTTTTCTTCAGCTCGTCCAAGCACAACTTGCAGACGGTAATAATATGATCGCCACTGACAAGCTTGACTCCAGATGGTTCAAGAAGCCTTCCTTCAAAAAGGTCATGAGTGGGGTGTGGTTTTGTTGGAATGAGACGATTGGAGTTTGGAAGGTGAGTGAGGTCAATGTCTGTTACATCGCTGTCATCAGACTCTCGAGCGCAGACTCCACAGGTCCTCGACTTCAGTGCCCCATTCAAAGTTGCATTATAGAAGTTGGCATAGAGAAGCTTTACTTCATCATCTGTGGGTAAACAAAGGAATTGTGAAGGATTATATTGATCTTCATCATCACTTCCAGAGTCCTTGATGTGCCGGCGGGCAGTGTGACACTGTGGTCCATCCTCAACTCGCTTCCGCTTCAGTGGCTTTTTTGCATTCTCTGCCTTTGCTGCCTCGGCCTCCATCTTCTCTCTGCCCAGTTCGCAGAGAAACTCCAGCTGTGCTGCTGGAGCATGAGCAACTACATGTGAGACAAGCTGCCCCTTGTTCATCCGTTGTTCAGAAGTGAAACAGAGGATTCCCTTCAAGCACGCAATGATTTCACGCATAGTTAACTGGGCAACAAGCTCAGAAGGACTTTGCTCTGGAGACTGTAGCATCTGGTCTGGATCGGCGACAATGTTGACAGTGTTCAAAAAATGTTCACTGTCAAACAAACCAGACCCTTCGCTTGCCCTGTTGCTGCATCAACTGCAACTATCGGATCCAGACCATGACGTTAAATCTGGAATATTCCAAGGGAAAAGGGTCACTCATTGAATGACCCCTCTTGGCCGCTCTGGCATGTATAAAAGCTGAGCTTTCTCGATGATGCTCCCCCAGCATCTTGTCCCAGTGTTCGCACTTTCTTCTCCAATTCTCTCATTTTACCACTCGTCCTGCTCATTCCTCGCTCTCTTGCTCATTACTCACTCTCTTGCTCGTTGCATGCTCCACCTTGCTCGTTGTGTGCTCCGTCTTGCTCCATCTTGCTCCATCTTGCCCCATCTTGCTCCGTCTTACTTGGTGTTTTGCCCCCGTCTTGCTCCGTCTTGCTCGTCGTGTGCTCCGTCTTGCTCATCGTGTGCTCCGTCTTAATCGCTGTCTTGCCCATTGCCCATTTCATCCTTTTCTATCGTGCTCGTGCTATCATCCTACCGACTTTCTCACTCATTCCACATGTCAACCATCACTACTAAGAAGCATGCAACAGCGAACTTGTCTTCCCGTGTGTCAGGCCATACTGGGAATGCATCGAACATATCTGATCAGCCATCCCCAGGAGAGCCAGGTGCTACCCAGCCAACCCTGATGGCTATGATGTCACATCTCATTGCTGCTCGCAAAAGCATGATTTTGACTGGGTTCTATCTTGGTAATAACATTGTTTGTGATAATGTCCAGTGGATTCAAGATGGTTGTGCCGACCGCCTCATTGTCAAACCAAAGAGTCATGATGTCGAAGTTCAGTCATCTGGTAACGACCTCACTTTGAAGTACTCGACCCCTCCTCCGGATTCCTATGAACCTGCGCCTCTCATTGCTGTTGCTTGCATCTCTGCCCGCGATTTCTGGCTTACTGCAGATGCAGGGTATCGGGGGCCTTCCCAGATTTGCAAGGATATCTGCGACGTCAAACCTTCGTGCGCCGCTGAAAGGCACGACATTGAACCTTTCAAGGATGACTACAGCAGCGTGTCTGACAACCTTCGGTGGTTGCTAGATCTTGTTGCAATGCCCGGTTTCCAGGCCAATAAAGGATTTTTCCTTGCTGGCAATGATGCTGGTGCACGGTTTAAAGTGTGCCATGTGCTATTCGAGGTGGGTCCTTGGTCTGACTGATATGATTCAACAGTGTCCATTTTTGTCTTCAGGCCAAAGGTCGCAACGATGAAGGTGAAAATGGGGATGACAAGGACGCTGAGGCAGGCAGCAATGATTGTGACACTCAAGATCAGGCAGAAGAGTCTAACGGTGGTAGCCAAACTGGTACATGTAGCAGCATCGACATTTGGTCCGTTTAGTAATGGCGCTTTTGTCTAGATGCAGCTTACTTTACGATTGAGAACTGGCCAACCCACAGCAATGCAGCATCCAGTGCTCTCGAGTCTATCAAGGAGACCCACCAAGTCATCCCCATTCCTGGGTACGATATCAGTGATAACCTCATCAAGCCGGACTCCTATTGTGCCCAACTTGAAGGGGCTTTAGTTGAGCCCTATTTCAATGTGACCCACTGGTCCATTGTTGCCAAGGGTGCTGGAACGACTCCCACTGACATGTACACAGCTGATATTGTCATGATCCGTGTACTCGTTGCACCACGTGCCACCCTTTTCACAAGTCCAAAGAAGAAGCACCGCTTAGTGGATCTTTTTGTGGACCCTAACCAGCCTGTGGCAAAAAGGATTCGCTACGCTTGAATTGAACATTTGTTGATGGACTATCCATTTTCTACCACAATCTTTCATACAATGATATTGACCTTTTAATTTCGGATGATCTGCCTTTATGCTCCCTACTCACTCATTTCAAACCACTTCCTACCCACCCTTACCACACTTATATACCCATTCACTTCTTTCATCATCCTACATGAATCACAATATAAATGTTTTGACATAACTTTATGTGTGAGTCAGTGTGACCATGGCAATAGCTCAAGCAAGGTATCTGCTGATGCAAGTGAGCCTTCCGGAATATGTTGTGGAAGCTATAATGTTGTATTTTTTGTATGTCATAAAAGTCTCCTAAGTTTGCAGTCAGTTTCCCACGCTTTTGATATGTTTGAACATCTCTTTCCTGCTTCTATCCTTGCAGGGGAGGCTTAGTATTGTTATGTAAAGATAGATCATAATATACACTACAGTCCTAGATAGTTGCCCTTACAATATCTCTTCTACATCAGCTTACATATATATGTTTTGAAAAATATGAAAAAGCAGATAGAGAGTGTTCTACAGGCTCTAGCAGGGTACAAAAGTGGTGGCAGGCAAGCCTATAGATATATAATACATTGCTATCCCATACCAAACCATCAAAATTAATCATTCAGCTTCCAAGGATCAAAAGAGGGTCAGGGGGAGTATTTGTCATAGCATCACCAGCTTTGATCTCAGTATATTGTGCTTTGGATATGTTATAGATATATATGAAGGGTGCCTGGGCATATACTTTGTAGGTCCATATATTCAATATGTCAAAAAAGCGAATATGTTTTTGTTTTCCACTCCTATATTCATACTTGCCTTATCAAACCTTTCCAGGCATCATGTAAGTGATCAGTATGACATATTAGAGTATATGCACTACATATTTATAGTAGGGCAAGGCAGGAAGCAGGGGGAAGGCAGTAGAATAGAGGAAAACATATAATTGAAGAAATATCTAATTAGGAAATGTAGAAGAATGAGTGGCTGTTTTTGGATTTATCTGATTACTTCTAAAAGTGGTTACATAATCACCTTCTGTGCCTGATGAGAGTCAGACCAGGACATAGGGCAAAGTGATGCATCAATAATGCATTATTGACCTAACAAAGTATATTAGTCTCTAGGTAGAGTGATGCATCACAAGGATTGTCATAGTGTTGCATCAATCTTTGATGAGGATCCTAGTCTATTCATGCATCAAACTAACAGTATGGCCTGGATTGAGAGACTAAGAGACTAATCCCACTCCACCTCCAAATTTGGCAGTCACCACTAACATACTCCAAATTGTTGTAAACCGTCACTTGCAGATGGCCAATGCCAGTTGGATTGACGTTGTACAATGTTCTTGGGATTTCAATCAATGCAACCACCAACGATGGTTCGTCTGTCTTGTTCTTCCATTTGCCTTTCTCACCTGGCCTTCTGCAGTGAGGAAGGCGTACAAGACAAAGGCACTTGAAACACACCCAGATAAACTCGAGCCAACAGCGACCGACCGTGAAAGAAGAGCTGCCGAGAGCAAGTTTAGAAACATATGAACATCATCCAGTTACGCATTTACTTTGTGTGCTAGTGCTTATGCTGAGCGTCAACAGGTGTGCAAAGCTTTCCAAGTTCTGAGTGATCCGACGAAGCGAGAGGTCTGTCCAGCGCATTCGTCATATGCGTGATCATTGATGAAACCTCTCTAGGCCTATGATGAGCGCATACAACATGTGCAGTTCAACAAGGAAGCCTGGGATGAGGAACGCAAGAGGCAGATCACAGAGTACGAAGAATGGGCGCGGCAGGCCAAAGAACGGTGCGAAGCACAGATGAAGGCACGAGCTGATATCTACAATAATATCCACAAGATGAAGGAGAAGGAAGAGGTGCACATGAAGCTGGTGGAACAATTCTATCAAGAGCTATACGACCAGAATCCAGAATGGGAGATGAGGAAACAAGAAGTCCTCAAGGTAGCCGTCTTGCTCTACTTTTCAACAACCTTCTCATTGCGATCGTTGTTGCAGCGTAAAGAGATGTGAGAGAAGAACCAAGCCTGCACGCGACAAGGCTCCACCTGTTAGTGATATTTTCTTTTTTATGGTCGTATTCTTATTTCCCTATACCGGAGTTTTGGGTATTTTGGAAACCCTGTTGTACAATACCACACCTGTTCCTGTTCGTTCATTTTCTACATTGCTAACCTTACTCCCTTTCCCTTGTTCATTCTGTCTGTGTAGATACTGTGGATCTTCTGTACCTTGCGACACCCTACTACACTTTCATTACTTTGGATTAACATGCAGATGGCTTGACTTTGCTCACCATGTTACTCCACGACGAGCTTGGCTAGTCGGCTGTGGGCAATCCGTCCAATGTCCTTGACTGCCCTGTCGAGTCCCTGACGCCAGGCGTGACTATATTTCTCAATGGGCGTGAAGCTCTCCACGGATAGCTGGTCAGGCGACAAAGAATGCGTGATTTTGAGCTTGTCTTCCATCTCCTCTGCAATCACAGCTCAGCTTCGACCATTGATGCCCAGTGAAAACTGGTTATGCCCGATGGTGTCCAAGTATGGTCGTAGCTGTTTATTCCCGCTACAAATAGTAGTGGGTTTTTTCATACCCCCCCCAGAAAGCGATTTGGCGGGGAAATCATTGTGCCTGTCCACAGTCATTGTACATGTTTGTACGCTCTGGATTAGGACTTTGTATCGGAAGTCACCAAGACATATTTGATTTCACCTGGTATGACCAACCGAACCCTTTACGACACTCTCAGGTTTGATCAACTCTGCATGTTTGGGCCATTGTTTGTTCTCTTACTACTTGACTTGCGTGTCTGCCCCGTGTATGTTGTCCTTCCTTTCCACAGTTGTAATGGGCTAACCTCCAGCGTTTTCCATGCGGTGTTGTGAGATAGATGTCTGCTTTGGATGCCATGAACATGCATCCGCTTTCAGTGTTGGTTGATGCGGTCTGTGAAACTTCGGATTCATGTTCCCACATCTGGAAAAAAGAAATTAGCCTGTAGAAATCTCATTAATTACATTGGCATTGTCATTAAATGTCGTCAGCATGCCATTTACATTGCTACTGTAGACTACATTGACTACAGGACTTCTCGCCTTTACAATCATGTCTACATAGACACTCTGAAAATTAAATTTAACTATGTAGACTAAAGCAGAGGGTACAGGTATTGATGTAGTTACACGTAGTCACAGGTACTGGTACCTGATGTCATCCTCACCATGCGGCCCTCATCGCATCCTCCCCTGTCCCATCGCATCCCCCTCATCGTGTTGTGGCTATCATGTCATCCTTGTCACGGCATCCTCATTGCATCGTGGTCAGTCATTTGCGACCTCCTGTCGCGTCACCCTTGTTCAATGTGTCATGGTTGCAGTGTCCTTGTTTGTGCTCATCGTTATCATGTCCCCACTGCCCCTTGCGCTGGGCCATTGGATGACACATTGTCGTCGTCGTGGTTGGGTTAGGGCGCTAAGTCAGCGACGACCTCTAGGTGTGCGGTTGCGTACACCTCGTCGTCATTGTGGTGTAGTTGATGGTGTCGTCACCGTTGTGACCCCCAGCCGTATGGTTGTGGTGTGATTGATGGCACTGGGCCATAGACAATGTTGCATTGTCAACATCGTTGTCATTGGTTGATGGCCGGTGCGGGTGAGCACACAGGAAGGGCAGAGGGGCGTTGGAAGTGGGGAGGTAAGGGCATCTTGCATGCATGTGTGTGTGCAAACAATGTGGGCAGGTGGGTGAGCATGCGTGAGGGTGAGCTCTATAGGGAAGGCGAGGGAGGGACATGGCAGGCGGGCATGCGCGTGCGTGCACACACGAGCAGGTGGCAGGGACAACATGATGCAGTGACTGCAAGGGAGGGCACGTGCATCCACACCCAATCGGGTGTGAGGGTGCGCGTTGCGTTGTCGTCGTCACGTTGCTGATGTGAGGGTAAGGGTGGGGTGAACGCAATGGTGAGAGGGTGAGTGCAAGGCAAGAATGGTCAGACGGCGACTCACGGAGAGTGGTCACAACAACATTGTTATGATTCATTTCCTCGTACTCATTTTCATCGGACTCGTCATTTCCTTTCGTCTATGACTACCCTTCTATCTCACGTCTCCGGCCCAATGGCCCTCACTTGTCTAGGTAGTCATTTCCTTCCATCAGATTCCATCTGGGTCTATCGGCTTCAATGACTCATTCACACTTAGTCATCATTTGTTTCAGCTGACTCCATCGACTGCCGATGAGTCATTCCTTTCTCATCACACAGTGACACTTTATGACTTGACTTTGTATCTCCCACGCCTGCCCTAAACCCTTAGGACAGTATATATACCTTCGATACTTGTCTTGTCTCCTTAGCTTAGATCTCCTCTGTACTCAATACCTTGTACACAAATCTAGTCCCTTTGAACTTCTCTTGTCCCTTGACTCCCTTGAAAGCCTACGCCTGTGCTTTGAACGGGTGTCTTGTCCTTGAAACCTTGAACCCGTCGAGTGGAAACCCCCTCGACCGTCTCTTCACATTCCAAGAGGAAATCCCCTTGAACGTCCTTCGAACCCTCGTCCCCTCACAGAGGCTACGCTTGCTGCCCTACCCGAGACCAAGCGTAACAGACATTCGTGACAATCGTGCCGTCACCATCGTCATGTCGTCATCGTCATCACGCTGGTATTGGGAGCACGAGTGTATGTGGGTCAGGGCAAGGGAGAGTGAGCACAGAGTGAGGTGGGCGCTCAAAATAGACCTAAGAAGCTGCAGAAAGTGTCAGAAGATGTCAGCAAACAACCAAGATG
Organism: Xerocomus brunneocitrinus; assembly: GCA_038093375.1. Lineage (NCBI taxonomy): Eukaryota > Fungi > Basidiomycota > Agaricomycetes > Boletales > Boletaceae > Xerocomus > Xerocomus brunneocitrinus. The sequence continues at coordinate 8,050 of JBBPSB010000859.1, forward strand.
AACTCACCCAAGTTGACTCTACACAAGCCAGAGGAACTGGAGGGCGAAACGGCCGCACCAGACGATGGGTTGGGGTGAGGGAGGCAAGTGAGGTGAGGGTAGGAGTGGATGCATGGACGATGACATTGTGGGGACCGCGCTGTCAGAATCACCACAGCATCGTTGTGGGCACTGGTATCGTTGTTGGGGTGGATTGCTGCATCGTCATCATCTGTTGTTGGTAAGGGCGATCATCAGCAAATCCTCACATTACTTTACATAACTTTAACATACTTTGACACTTCTCTTAAGTAATTCCGCGAGCCAAAGTTACTCAAGTGCGTAAAGCATCAAAGTACTCGACTTGAGAAATATATTCTGTAAACTACTATTACAAGTACTTACTACTAATTGGCACTAGCTAGTGGTCATTGTCTTCGCATCATCATGACCTCCTCATCCTGCCATGCCCGCCCACCATCCTGTTGCATCACTGTTGTCGTGCCACGCATGGTCGTCAGGTCATCTTCGCCACACTATCCTTGTCGTGTTGTGGTGCCATTGCACCATCCCGTCCCATCCCCCTCGTCCTGTCATGTCCCCCTCATCGCATTGAGGTCGTCCTCGTCACGTATTGAGGTAGCAGGCAATGGCGTCGAGTGAGCCATTGGGCCTGTCAATGGTGGGAGGTGGTACAGAGGTGGTGGAGATGGTGTCGAACGGGCCAATTTGCTCGTCGGTGGCTGGAGGGAGGCGGGGTGGCAATGGGTGGGGGTGCTGGTGCAGGGCACGCACATTGGCGCCGTCGTCGCACCATTGTCCTAGTTGTTGTCGCGTCAGATGGTGGGTGTGATTGGGCACAGGTCGTCGTCATGTGGTGATGCGCGCTGCAGTGCTGTGAGGTGGCATGTCAGTGTTGGGAAGGGTGAGTGACGGTGGCGCGCACCTGATGGCATTGGACTCGTCAAGGAGAGGTGGCGATGGTGGGGCAGCACGGGTTGGGGGCATGCGCATTGCATCAGGAAAACCCCCCCTGGATAATCTATGATATTCTCATATATTCTCATAAATACTTGAGAATACTGAGTATTTTTAGGTTTTTCAGGTTTTTATCTCAATATGCAACTGTCCTTTGTAAAAATAGTACATATTTGTGATAATTTATGAAATTGTATTCTAACCTTGATAATCCTAACCTTGATAATCCTAACCTGATCTAATTTGCCAAAAAAAAGTGTACTAAAAAGTGTACCAAAAAAGTGTAGTCAAAGTCTACAAAAAAGTGTAGTAAAAGTCTACAAAAAAGGTCTACTAAAAAGTGTACCAAAAAGCATAGTAAAAGTTTACTAAAAAAGTGTACCAAAAAGTGTAGTCAAAGTGTACCAAAAAAGTATAGTAAAAGTCTACAAAAAAGGTCTACCAAAAAGTGTACGAAAAAAGTGTAGTAAAAGTGTACCATAAAAGTGTACCAAAAAGTGTAGTCAAAGTGTACCAAAGAAGGTCTACCAAAAAGTGTAGTAAAAGTGTAGTAAAAGTGTACCAAAAAAGTGTAGTAAAAGTGTACCAAAAAAGTGTAGTAAAAGTGTACCAAAAAAGTGTAGTAAAAGTTTACAAAAAAAGTGTACCAAAAGTGTAGTCAAAGTGTACCAAAAAAGTGTACCAAAAAGTGTACCAAAAAAGTGTAGTAAAAGTCTACAAAAAAGGTCTACCAAAAAGTGTAGTAAAAGTGTAGTAAAAGTGTACCATAAAAGTGTACCAAAAAAGTGTAGTAAAAGTGTACCAAAAAGCGTAGTAAAAGTTTACAAAAAAAGTGTACCAAAAAGTGTAGTCAAAGTGTACCAAAAAAGTGTACCAAAAAGTGTACCAAAAAAGTGTAGTAAAAGTCTACAAAAAAGGTCTACCAAAAAGTGTAGTAAAAGTCTACAAAAAAGGTCTACAAAAAAGTGTAGTAAAAGTGTAGTAAAAGTGTACCATAAAAGTGTACCAAAAAAGTGTAGTAAAAGTGTACCAAAAAGCGTAGTAAAAGTTTACAAAAAAAGTGTACCAAAAAGTGTAGTCAAAGTGT
>JBBPSB010000860.1:0-10090 GCA_038093375.1 Xerocomus brunneocitrinus
GAAGTCATCTCTGACTTGTACAGCCATATGCAGACAGATGGAATGGGAACGAATCCCTCACACGGACTTCAGATCTGGTCACATTCAAAAAATAGAGTTCTTATTCGGCCGTGGTGTTGACTAACAGAATGGAATCCCTCATACTATCCCCACCAATGACTTCGGCGGTCAATGACTTCGGCACCTTCCTTACGAGGAAAGTAGTTTACACGCCAGAGTCACGCTCAGTCGTCACTCTGGTGTCACCTGTTGTAGCTCAGTTTGAATTTCATGAAACCTGCCGAACGTGCCGGTGAGATAGGTCAAGATCAACGGCAACAACAGCGCGTGAGGCCCGGCAGGATGCCGCTCCTTCGCCTTCGCAGGTCGAATGGTCGAGGTCGCGCAGGGAGCCACCGGTCGACTTCCGATCCAACGTACGAGTCACGGATCCAGGCGGCACTACAGGGCCTTTCAGATGGTCTGTACAAGACAGTCACCGCAGCCTCCAAAGCTCAAAATGTACGAGTGGCCACTGGCACATTAGTACAAACGTGGACGTTGCTAAAAACTCTCGCTTTGCAGCCCTATTTCACACCAGCCGCACCAGCCGCACTGCCGCCTCCGCACAGTACGATAATCTTGCATTTACAAGCGTCGACAGAATCCGAGCGGAGATCGATTGTACCCATGTGACTGAGTGTGACCATTCGTGACAGTCCTGTGACTGCCGAAGTCATTGACCGCCGAAGTCATTGGTGGGGATAGTATGTGTTGTTGTCGTCTTCAAGTTTCCTTTGTGGCATGCAAGGACATTGCCACTCTACATCAACAAGGAAGGTTTCAGCCACTGCAGGACGACATTTCCCGAGTCTATCAATTGGATCGTATGTATGGTGGATCCTCATCATTTGCTACTGGCAGCTTCTCGAATCTGCCATGGAACCATTCTTCGCCTACCTCAAAGATGTCAGTAAATGTCGATCCGCCAGATAGAGTCACCACTAACCTAGAAACCCCGTTGCGTAACAGGACCAGGGTCTTCGATACCCATACCTTATCGCCTTTGTCAACCGCGAGGCAGCTGATGAATGGTGGCGAATGATATCCACTCCACCTAGCCCCTACGCTACAAATGTCCAACGAATTTCCCCCCAGTTTTACATCCAGAATAACCCGGACACCTACGACGTCACCGATTTCTTATCCTGCCCCGCATTAGCCGAAGCCAAACAATTCCGTAAAAAAAAGTTCATTATGACAATCGTCAGGGACTATCAAATATCCCCGATCAGCTTTCCTCCAATCGCAATCACAGACCACATCAGCGGTGAATGGTGAGTTTTCGCGGCACGATGATTTGTTCCAGGTTAATTGCAATACCATTCAAATAGGTATTTTGTCCGGTCCAAAGCTGACCCCTTTAGCCACTGGTACCTACGCACCAGTGGAACATGTGTGGTCTGCGGAGATACGAACTGCGGCGCCATCCACGTATCGAGCGACCATCGCACGCGATTCTGCGTACGAGTTCGAAATGATTCTCAGGTACCAGAACGCTTTGTGATGATTGGAACCGACGAGGTATCGATCGCAGCCCCCAAGGACTATATCCTTTACATCAACGACGCGGGGGATTTGAATGCGACGAAAGGATATCAAGGCGAAACAGACCTACTTTTTGGTGATCTGAAGAAGAGGTTTATTACCCGCGCAGAGAGACAGGTGAACGGCGAGGTCTGGGAGTATGTTGAATCAGTGGAGAGGGGCGTTGGCGAACCTTGGGAACTGGTCGAGTGAAGGCTCTTGGTCGCAGAAGTCAACGATATACGATGTATGTAACATAAGACGCAGAACGATTGATCAGGCAAAACGCACGCCCAATGAAAGTATTTGTATTCCTCCAATGGAACAACCAATGGAACAAGAGAGTCGAGACCGACGAACCCAGTGACAAATATTGGTGGTACCGCGTCTTATTTTGCGTGTGAAACTCTCTCCGTGACTTCCACCACCAGTGACTTCCACCACCAGTGACTTCCACCACCAGTGACTTCCACGGCATTGGCACTAACGTACCATCCACAGTCTATGATGTTTTGGGTTCTTGGTAATTGTTCTGAGACAGGCGAGAAACAGACGAGCCTCGGGTTGTCTGGAGTAAGCTCAAACCGAGGAAATCGCAAGTTGACCACAACGTGACAGCAGTGAGCACTTGTCCCAGTCAACCACTTGTCCCAATTGATCTAAAAACCAACAAGATACGCATAAACTTTCATCTCCTCTTTCGGCACAGATGCCTTGTTAGAAGCCAAGCTGAAGATTTGAATTCAAGGACTTAACCAACCTCAACTATAAAACAAATTAGGCTGGTTACCAGACTAGAACAAAGTGCGACGTCGTGAGTACAACACCTTTTTTGTTAAAGAAAAAGAAAAGACACTCGGATGACGACAGTATCAAGCATCTTGGTAGCACATACCAACCTCGACACAACGATTATATTGTCCAGGAGACGCATGAATACAATCGCGGACAGTGGCTCCCATGATACCGACCCTTTGTGCGCCTGTATCACATAATTACAATAAACGTGTCCGAACTTCGAACGCTCCGAAATACACGCTCTTCCCAGGTTGTCAACCACAGTTCTTTGAACGATTTCCCACTGGTGAAAACAAAGACAACGGGGAAATCGAGGAAACGGACAGACTATGACGTGTGCGGCGTTGCAAAAGGCACCGCCCTTTAGGATTGAGTACTTATAAGATCGTAACGATAGGTCCCTCGTCAGCGTTCACCAGCACTTCGAATCCACTATGGGACTGTTTTACGTCTGGATCAAATACTATGTCAGTAACTCTCCGCTCGCAGCCAGAGTCCACTAATCTAAACCTCGTTGGCAAAACAGGTCCCAAATAAGGCTCGACTCCTCACCTTCGTCAACCGCGAGGCAGCTGATGAGTGGTGGCGGACGATATCCACTCCTCCTAGCGTCCACGCCGGATACGTTAAACGCATCTCCACTCAGTTTTATGTCCAGATCAATGATGAAGACGTCTATAGTTCCTTCCGCAACGGCCAATCGCCCGGCACAAGTCATTTTTCTGAAAGAATGTTTTTGGCATGTACTGTCGGGTACCACGGAGAAAATCTGACCACCATCATACCACCAAACGAGGTCACAGACCACATCAGTGGCCGATGGTGAGTTTCCCGACCATGATCTGTCAGTTAGATGGAATGACTTTCCAATAGGTACTTTATACGCTCCAAAGCTGACCCCTTTAGCCACTGGTACCTACGCACCAGGGGCACATGTGTGGTCTGCGGAGACGCGAACTGCGGCGCCGTCCACGTATCAAGCGACCATCGCACGCGATTCTGCGTCCGAGTTCGAGGCGATTCTCAGGTACCAGAAGACTTTGTGATGATTGGAACCGACGAGGTATCGATTGCAGCTCCCAAGGACTATACCCTCCATATCAACGACGAGGGGGATTTGAATGCGACGAAAGGATATCAAGGCGAAACAGACCTACTTTTCGGTGATCTGAAGAAGAGGTTCATTACCCGCGCAGAGAGACAGGTGAACGGCGAGGTCTGGGAGTATGTTGAATCAGTGGAGAGGGGCGTCGGTGAACCTTGGGAACTGGTCGAGTGAAGGCTCCTGGTCGCAAAAGGTCAACATGTACGATGTCATGTAACATGAGATTCAAAACGATTGATCAGGCAAAACGCACGCCCAGATGTAAGTATGTGTTCCTCCAATGGAACAATCAATGCCACGAGCTTTGATTTCGCTTTGATATCTTCACTCGAGACCGAATACAAAGATTGGTGCACTCTCTTATTTTGCGTGTGAAACTTCTCCGCCAACTCCCACCACCAGTGACCCTGCACTGGTACTACATCATCCACAGTCTATATTTTTGGGTCTTGGTAATTGTTCTGAGACATGCGAGCAACTCGGGTTGTCTGGAGTCAGTTCAAACCGAGGCATCGCGAGTTGACCGCAGTGAGCACTTGTCCTAGTCAACCACGAGTCCCAATTGATCCAAAAACCAACAAGATACGTATAAAATTTCATCTCCTCCTGCGGCACAGATGCCTTGTCAGAAGCCAACCTCAAGACTTGAATTCTCTGCCCAATTCAAGGACTTGACCAACATTGCTGTGGAACAAAGTAGTCTGGTCACCAGACTAGAACAATGGGTTTGGGATGGCGACGTCGTGAGTACAACACCTTTTTTGTTAAAGAAAAAGGAAAGACAGTCGGATGACGACAGCATCAAGCATCTTGAATGTGCTCACCGGGTAGCACATACCAACCTCGACACAACAACTATGTTGAGACTGCAGTTACTACCGATGGCAAAAACAATTATGTTGTCCAAGAGACGCATGAATAATACAATTGCGGCCAGGCAGTGCCTCCCATGATACCGATCCTTTGTGCGCCCATCACAGCATCACAATAAACGTGTCCGAGCTTCGAACATTCCGAAATAACACTCTTCCCATGGTTGTCACCCTCAGTTCTTTGGGTGATTTCCCACTGGTGAAAATCAAAGCATCTATAAATTGGATCGTATGTATGTGATACTGAGATCCTCATCATTTTCCACCAAGCTTCTCGAATCTGCCATGGGATTATTCTTTGCCTATCTCAAATATGTCAGTAACCGTCGACCCAATAGAGTTACCACTAACCTAGAAACCCCGTTGCGAAACAGGACCAGAATTATCGATACCCATGCCTCATCACCTTCGTCAACCGTGAGGCAGCTGATGAATGGTGGCGAATGATATCCACTGCACCTAGCCCCTACGCTACAAACGTCCAACGATTTTCCCCCCAGATTTACACCCAGACAAACCCGAGCGCTTACAACGTCACCGATTTCTTCTCCTGCGCCGCATTACCCGACGCCCAACAATTCTTCAAAAAAATGTTTGTTGCACCGCTTGACAATCACTATAAAACATTCCCGACCACCCTTCCTACTACAATTGCAGACCACATCAGCGGTGGATGGTGAGTTTTCTCTGCATGACGATTTGTTCCAGGTTAATCGCAATTCCATTCAAACAGGTATTTCGTCCGGTCCAAAGCTGACCCCTTTAGCCACTGGTACCTACGCACCAGTGGAACATGTGTGGTCTGCGGAGACGCCGATTGTGATGCAGTCCATGTTTCGAGCGAGTATCGCACCAGATTTTACATACGGGTTCGAAACACGAGAGACGACTTCCAAGTACCAGAAAACTTTGTGATGATTGGAACCGACGAGGTATCGATCGCGGCTCCCAAGGGCTATATCCTTCACATCAAAGATACGGGGAATCTCAAGGCGACAAAGGGATATCAAGGCGAAACAGACCTACTTTTCGGTGATCTCAGGAAGAGGTTCATTACCCGCGCAGAGAGACGGGTGAATGGTGAGGTCTGGGAGTATGTTGAATCAGTGGAGAGGGGCGTCGGCGAACCTTGGGAACTGGTCGAGTGAAGGCACCAGTGGCAGGTCAATATTCAATGATGTAACATAAGATGCAGAACGATTGATCAGGCAAAACGCACGCCCAAATATAAAGATGAGCACGTTGCGTTGTAGTGAGGCACGAGCGAAAACACAATGTAAGATCTTCGGACAGCGGGCGTAGGTCCCACGCTTCTCTTTTCCGAGCTACTCGCATGGTGTGATAGCGAGATCCTCATCATTTGCCACCAGCTTCTTGAGTCTGCCATGGGACTATTCTTTGCCTACCTTAAATATGTCAGTAACCGTCGACCCGCCAGATGGAGTCACCACTAACCTAGAAACCCCGTGGCGAAACAGGACCAGGGTTATCAACCATACCTCATCGCCTTTGTCAACCGCGAGGCAGCCAATGAATGGTGGCGAATGATATCCACTGCACCTAGCCCCTACGCTACAAAGGTCCAACGACTTTCCCCCGAGTTTTACATCCAGAATGACCTAGGCGCCTACAACGTCGCCACTTTCTTCTCCTGTGCCGCATTACCCGACGCCCAAAAATTCCGCAAAAAAATGTCTGTTACACCACTTAACAGTACTCATAATGTATTTCCGATCACCGTTCCTCCGATCACAATTGCAGACCACATCAGTGGTAGATGGTGAGTTTTCGCGGCGTGACGATTTGTTCCAGGCTAATTACAATACCATTCAAACAGGTATTTCATCCGGTCCAAAGCCGATCCCTTCAGTCACTGGTACTTGCGCACCAAGGGAACGTGTCTGGTTTGTGGAGATGCAAATTGTGATGCAGTCCACGTTTCGAGCGAGTATCGCACCAGATTTTGCATACGGGTTCGAAACACGGGAGACGACTTCCAAGTACCAGAAAACTTTGTGATGATTGGAAGGGACGAGATATCGATCGTGGCTCTCAAGGACTACGCCCTTCACGTGAACGATGCGGGGGATCTGAAGGCGACAAAGGGATATCAAGGGGAAACAGATCTACTCTTTGGTGATCTCGAGAAGAGGTTCCTTTCCCGCGCAGAGAAACAGGTGAACGGCGAGGTTTGGGAGTATATCGAATCAGTGGAGAAGGGTGCGGGAGAGGTTTGGGAGCTGGTTGAGTGAAGCCATCGTTGGCTCTTGGTCACGGAAGAAGGTTAATGGATGTATAATGTCAAGTATCAGGCAAAACGCACGCCCAGTATGTATTTCTCCAATGGAACAAACAATGGAACGAACATTAATCTCGAGATGGCGAAGGCAAAGATAGATGGTCTATTTTGCGTTTGAAACTTCCGTGACTCCTCCGCCAACCCTCCACAACAATTCCTGGCAGCAACTCTGTACCGGCACCAGACAAAGCATCAGTGGCTGACGCCCACACAACCTATGTTTTTGGGGTGAGACAGAGGAGCAACAGACGAACCTTGGGTTGTCCTGACTCAGTTCGAACCGAGGCATGCCGGAACATGACACAAGACGTCTTCTTACAGAGGTCACGGCGGAACACATTAGTGGCTGCCATTGCCACGACAGCTTCAGATAGTCGTAAAGTCCATTGGTATCAATGATACAATTAAACTACTATGCACCCTCACCTTTGAGCTGGCAAGAAAACATGCGCTTATTACTCTGGCATATCAACCAAGCACCAAACAGTGTACCTCCAACCACCGTGACAAACGCGATAAGCACCGGCGGACCCGTCGGGGAAATGGAATGCACATTCGTAGCAGCGTTTGCGGTACTGAAAATTTACTTAGCCTTGTTCTGCTTGATCAGACTTTTTCCTCACCTGTTCGTGCTTGCAGTCAGAGGGAATTGTGAACCCGCAAATGAAGTAACGACATCACCGCTCCCCGCGTGGGTGATAGCAGGGCCACCAACAGATGTTACTATGTTCTTGATGGCTAAGAAGAGAAAAGGTGAGCGTGCCAAGTCAGCCAGAGAAATCACAGGATCTAGCTGTTGAGCGGTGCTGCGGGCAGTGATCTGGAAACATACCATCCGAAAGACCCTCCTGAACGCACACCGAGGCAGCACTCAATCCATCAGAGTAACAAGAAGAACTGCCCGATAGACAGCAAACGCCATGTTACAAAAACGATAATCGCATACTGACCCTCGGCGGTTCCGTGAGAATAGGCAGATCCTGCAATGGATGTCGACGACGTAAGGAACGCACAGCCGCAATGTCACAGCGTCGCCGACAACCCAAGTCCATCGCTACACGCGTCATCTTCCATCTCTTTCATCCTCTCTCGCCTCATGAAGTCCATCTCTCGTCGTCATGGACTCTTTCTTAAAATCTTATTTAGTCTATGAGTACAGTCTCGATGCGCGCATGTACAATCATCATCTCATCAGGATCACATCCCTCGCATTTACTCTCGTGCCACTTAAGCTTACTCTTGCCGCTATTCGAATCGACGACGAATATCGCGTCCACTCGTGTCCTTTCACCGCTTACCTAACTAAACTTACCTATCGCGGCTCTTCGTCGCCAATCAACGTCAACGAAAGTTGACTCCCCACACCTCATAATTTGTCACCAGCTTCTCGAGTCTGCCATGGGACTATTCTTTGCCTACCTTAAATATGTCAGTAACCGTCGACCCGCCAGATGGAGTCACCACTAACCTAGAAACCCCGTGGCGAAATAGGACCTTGGGGGTTATCGACCATGCCTCATCACCTTTGTCAACCGCGAGGCAGCCGATGAATGGTGGCGAATGATATCCACTGCACCTAGCCCCTACGCTACAAACGTCGAACGTGTTTCCCCCCAGTTTTACATCCAGAATGACGCGCGCACTTACGATGTCGCCAATTGCTTCTCCTGCGCCGCATTACCCGACGCCCAACAATTCTTCAAAAAAATGTTTGTTGCACCGCTTGACAATCACTATAAAACATTCCCGATCACCCTTCCTCCGACTATGATTGCAGACCACATCAGTGGTAGGTGGTGAGTTTTCGCGGCATGGCGATTTGTTCCAGGTTAATTACAATACCATTCAAACAGGTATTTCGTCCAGTCCAAGACTGATCCCTTCAGTCACTGGTACTTGCGCACCAAGGGAACGTGTCTAGTTTGTGGAGATGCAAATTGCGATGCAGTCCACGTTTCGAGCGAGTATCGCACCAGATTTTGCATACGGGTTCGAAACACGGGAGACGACTTCCAAGTACCAGAAAACTTTGTGATTATTGGAAGGGACGAGATATCGATTGTGGCTCTCAAGGACTACGCCCTTCACGTGAACGATGCGGGGGATCTGAAGGCGACAAAGGGATATCAAGGGGAAACAGATCTACACTTTGGTGATCTCGAGAAGAGGTTCATTTCCCGCGCAGAGAAACAGGTGAACGGCGAGGTCTGGGAGTATGTTGAATCAGTGGAGAGGGGTGCGGGAGAGGTTTGGGAGCTGGTCGAGTGAAGCCATCATTGGCTCTTGGTCACGGAAGACGGTCAATGGATGTACAATGTCATGTATCAGGCAAAACGCACGCTCAGTATGTATTTCTCCAATGGAACAAATAATGGAACGAACATTAATCTCGAGATGGCGAAGTCAAAGATAGATGGTCTATTTTGCGTTTGAAACTTCTGTGTGACCCCTCCGCCAACCCTCCACAACAATTCCTGGCAGCAACTCTGTACCGGCACCCGACAAAGCATCAGTGGCTGACGCCCACACAACCTATGTTTTTGGGGTGAGACAGAGGAGCAACAGACGAACCTTGGGTTGTCCTGACTCAGTTCGGACCGAGGCATGCCGGAACATGACACAGGGCGTCTTCTCACAGAGGTCACGGCGGAACACATTATGTAGTGGCTGCCATTGCCACGACAACTTCAGATGGTCGTGAAGTCCATTGGTATCAATGATACAATTATACTACTATGCACCCTCACCTTTGAGCTGGCAAGAAAACATGCGCTTATTACTCTGGCGAAGCACCAGACAATGTACCTCCGACCACCGTGACCAACGCGGTAAGCACCGGCGGACCCGTCGGGAAAATGGAATGCACATTCGTAGCAGCGTTTGCGGTACTGAAATTTGACTTAGCCTTGTTCTGCTTGATCAGACTTTTTCCTCACCTGTTCGTGCTTGCAATCAGAGGGAATTGTGAACCCACAAATGAGGTAACGACATCACCGCTCCCCGCGTGGGTGATAACAGGGTCACCAACAGATGTCACTATGCTCTCGATGGCTAAGAAGAGAGAAGGTGAGCGTGCCAAGTCAGCCAGAGAAATCACAAGATCTAACTGTGGTACTGCGGGCAATGATCTGGAAACATACCATCCGAAAGACCCTCCTGAGCGCCAACCGAGGCAGCACTCAATCCATCAGAGTAACAAGAAGAACTGCCCGATAGACAACAAGCGCCACGTTACAAAAACGATAATCGCATACTGACCCTTGGCGGTTCCGTGAGAATAGGCAGATCCTGCAATGGATGTCGACGACGTAAGGAACGCACAGCCGCAACGTCAAAGCGTCGCCGACACGCATCTGAAAAGCAGACGAGTAACGTTATCGCTTGATGACTCTCCAGCCATTCAGTTTGCTCTTCATCAATCCAAAATGGGATTAGTTACCCTCGGGGGGG
>JBBPSB010000861.1:0-10085 GCA_038093375.1 Xerocomus brunneocitrinus
CGTTGGTGGAATGCTGCCAAAGTAGTGCGGTTCCCGTCGGGGTATTGGATTTTGCACCAAATGTAGTGCGGGTCCATTCCCCTCTGGTGAAGGTTCGCCCTCACCAGGCAATCCATGTCCCATGGGTAGTACTCGTGGAACACTCCGTCGGGAAGCTGAGTCCAGTGTGCCTTGTCGTCCTCGTAGGGAACGCCAGCCTGTTCGGCGAGGCGCATTACCTCTGCGGTCGTTTCTCGGACCGGCAGCGGATGACGTATCTCCAGGAGAGGAGCTTTGTCGAACCAAAATTCTACTACTTGGTAGATCGGTTGAGGAGGAGGCGACGGTGGGTACTGGAGCTCTATGTCCATAGACTCCGACTCCAGAGGGATAACGTCCATTGGGATGTTCTCCTTGGTCGAAGTGGACATGGAGCGGTTCGGCGACGGGGACTGGGATGCGGACATCACGATGGGAATCGATGTAAGAAGGAACGGGAAGTTCAGGAGGTGCTCGGTGATAAGAACCGGAGGAGCGAGTGGAAGCAGGCAGTGAGGAGCAGATAACTCTGCTAATGATATAGGGTTCACGAATGTGATCCGCTAAGTTCATTGACAATTGTCGAATAACTCGTCTCTCACTGTGAGTATGGACTTCTCCTTGTTCAAGTGCTCCGGAACAGAGTGGACAAGGGATATGGAAATAGATTCCGGTGGTTGAATAACTACCGGAGAGATTATTATTAATCGCTCTCGGAATTGTCTCAGGATTCAATGAATACCTGGGTGGACTCTCTCGAGAAGTTTCTCGAGGTGGACTTTGTTGGGTTGATGACGGTGGGGTTTGGAGTAATGGTGGGGGCGAATCACTTACTGACTGAGCGGGTTGAGTTCTAGAAGAAGCAACGCTCATGGTCAGTTCGTGTTGATGTCCCAATGTTTGTAGATGAAAGATCAAGATGATTGTTTCAGCACGTCTCTGGATAACGGCAAAGCCGCCTTCCCAGGTAAATAATAGGACATCGGAGACTAGCTCCACCATTACTGCAGATTGCATTCCTTCGTACAAATGTGCGAGGAGCATGAATATATGTAGGAGGTCTAGCAACCACCAGCATTCACCACGCGAGACAGTGGGAGGCATCATGTGATATCGAATGACGAACTCCACTTGTCTAAGCGGGGCTCATAACCTTTCGAAGTACGAAGTACTCCGAAGGGCGAGGGGACAAAGGAGTAGAGCCTAGTGGGAATACTCACTAGGTAGGTGAACATTGAGAGATTGGTAGTCAAGGTCTTGCTTGATAGCAGTAGAACGAAGAAGTGGGTGATAATTCGTTAGAGGGGATATAGATAAGATCCCCTCTATATATAGTGTCTAACTATTATTTGTAACTATGTACGGATAACAATAGCGTCCAATAGGAGAAATAGCTCTTATCTAAGAAGCTAAAATACCTCATATCTACAACGAATAAGAAGTGATACAGCTATCAACCAATAGCATGACATGAACAGTGTACCTGATCACATGACCTAAAGTCACATGCTTTGTGATATAATAAAGATTAAATTATCCGATAAGATTAGATAATTAATAATCTCAACATTTGGATACCCACGTTAAACCCACACCCACGACTGTGGGTATGGGTATATTGTGGGTATGGGTGTGGGTATAGCCTCATATACCCCAGGGTATACCCACGCTATTCCCTAGAGGTACCGTGGCCATAATGTTAAGAGGAAGAGTGTGCTACCAGCAGTACACCACGGGCAGCGAAAATATATAATCCTTGTTGTTAGAGTGCTGCGAAGGGGTGAACAGATATACAATCGAGCTACAGAACCAAATGTACCAAGGATGAGGGAGAACTAAATGTTCCGAGGATGAGGCAGCGATTAGCATTAAAGCACAGACCAACGTGAAGAGACTCCCTGGTGTTCAACACGAGGGAGTAGAGAGGGAAGACGCTACCCGCAGTAAACCATGGGTAGCAGGGAGATACTCCCCAGTGTTCAACACCAGGGAGTAACTTGATCATGGTGGGCGACAACTTAGGTGGTGGTCGTGGGACTTAAGGTTCAAGTGGCATAGATTGCTGATGTCAGTAGCACCGCTGTGTTGACTCGTCGTTATTGTCGTGACTCATCGCCACACACACACTCTCAGCTATCCGTGGTTTACCTGCGGGTAGCGTCTTCCCTCTCTACTCCCTCGTGTTGAACACCAGGGAGTCTCTTCGCATTGGTCTGTGCTTTACTAGTGACAGCGTCGGGATGGATCATCTGCTTCTAATAGTTGGTATTTCCATCTCTGATGCTATCGACTTTATGCTTACAGTAATAATACTGTCTTACCTTGACACTCCTTTCCCGCACCCTTGCCCATTGGTGCAGGATCTATGCTCCCACTCCTGGATATCATGATGCAGCACTCTCAATTCATGTACTGCAGTTGTGCCTAGGCAACAATGCCCACCCGCATCCACTTCGAGTCTGGACTCTGTTTATTGTTCCATCCGGCAATTCCCAAGGTTGTTGCTGACCACACAGTTCGTCTTCTTCCAACTTTCTATCTTCCAAACTCCCCGGTGTTTACACCAGTGAGCCTCATCAATTCCTGGCAGTTCATCGGTATTGTCCCATAGCGCTTGCCAGTGTTGCCCTCCAAGTGTTGCCCGCAATCCTTGTGTGTCACAGATCAATTGTTCTACCAGGGCTACGCTCACACTAGTTTAACTCAATGATGTACACCTTTGTGTCCAAGGGCCTCGTTATCATGTCGCCTAATACACGTGTTCCTCCCCCTGAGCAGCTGGCTCCCCCTGTCGAGGAATCAGATCTCTTGACACAGGGTCACAAAATCTGTATGTTTCAACCCGGCCATCCCCACCTCCCGTACTTTCATCCTCCCATCCGCTACGGGTTGTTGTTCTCATCGCTGAACTACACTCGTAACACGATACCTATTGTGCTAGACAGACATATGTGGAAAATACGGGACAATGTGAGGAAACAGTGGACAGAGCTGGATGGTCTCTTCAGCGCTGTGCTACAGACCCTTATGGAGGCAATCGGCACGATCCCTTTGGCTATTGCGCCCGGTCCATTTCCATCTAGTATCCCTTATGCTCGGGAGTATGTGTCGGAGTGCGCTGCTCAGGGCTATGCAAACAAAGCACTCTGGTGCTTCCAGCACCTCTTCACTACATGTTCATGGGCTATGTCCTACTTTCCCCCCTTGGACAAACCTGAGACCGGTTGGACTCGCATTCTCCTCAAAGAAGGATTCCCACCTAGCATGGTTCAGATGATTAGGGATTCCCCTATCGGCCAGTTCTCACCCAATTCCCCAAGATTAGGGACGGTTGTCAAAGTATCAGACCAGAACTCCATCTATCAAGTCGAGCGTTTGGTCAGAGCACATGTACACTTGTGGATCTGGTGGGGCACATGTAATCCAGATGGTCAGTGACAATTTCGTCCTCTTCTGGATTGCCTCCCAGGTGCATGCTACCTCAATACCCATTGTTACCCTAGCGACGAGGATCTCGTTGAAGCCTGTAGGATAATACCCAATCGTCTTCGATCAATCCCTCCGATGCCCACCCAGAATCCCTGGACACGATCAAATTCCCCAAAGTGCACCACGGAACCGGCCAGTGGCCCAGTGAGACGTGGCAAGAGTTTTTTCAGAGGCAGGGAAAACGGCATGAAAAGCTCATGGTCACCGAGACTTCCGAGGAAAGGAAAGAGCGAGAAGCTTGCGCAGGGAAACAACGAATTCCAGGGGCTGGCAGACGCACCAGAATCTTTATATGGGAATCGGAAGAGGTAGATGGCAGGTCCTTTCATATGCGCGTTCCTTATAATCACTTTGATGGTGTCGGCCTCATGAACGACTACCCCGAGTCACAAAAACGCTACAACACATTTGAGAACGAATGGGTCGTATGCACAGAGTTTGACCCTGAAGGTGTCCCTCCCCCCAACCCTTTCGAATACTTCAATGAGAACCTTGGTGGGCCTACCACTGATTCACTCCCTGCTGCTGTTCCCTCGGTTAATGCATTGTTGTTCCAACCCGGAGTTTTTGTTGGTACCAAATTTCCTGCTCCTCTATCGTCCCACCCTCTGCACCTGGATGAAGTCCTTTACCAATGGTATGGCTTTGTCCATCCGATCAAGTCTGTGAGCGAACCTTCTGCTGGTTCACTGGAGCAGGTTGCCAAGTATGTATGCAAGGGTGGCGCCCCTCGATCATATTCAGCTTCCGCCCTTACTGCCATCCATTTATTCCTCCACCAATTGAGTCGTGGGGAACCCATTCCCTCAGGTTTCAGGGATCTACAGGACACTTCACTCATTGAATTATATACAAGCGGACCGATCATAGTGGCAGAACACAGGGGTCGATACAATTCTCTTGATGGGTCGACCAGCGTCAGCAAATATTATCTTCTTCAATCACGTAGCTTGAACGCCGGACAACATTTTACTATCTTCCTACAAGACCCTGTTGCCATGCTGAATGTGATTCGCATGCAGTGGGGCCCTCATTTATCTGATGTTACAGTAGAACTGGTTTCTGCGGGCATCCCTTTCAGCACCCGTATCGTCTATCCTGATATTCCTCGTTCTGCGCTCCCTCGCACCACTGCCCTCGGATTCCTCCCCTTTGACTATCAACTTCATACCTCAGATTATTTCGTGTATCTCAACCGAAGGAATACCCTGCTACAACATCGATATGGAAGGGCTGCTCTCGCCAAAGGCGGTATTATTGGAAGGCTTGCTCAAGAAGCACTCGGAGATGACATCAAGCTACTCATTCACAATGGTCCTTCTTCGAAGGTGCTCCAGTACGGCACTGCCATTCAGATCGGTCAACAGTATTATTGCGACGACGAGTTGACAGAAGATGAGGAGCAGATCATTTGTGGGGTCTACAAGTTCTCGACTGGTTAGTTCATCATCCCTTTTCCTAGTTTGTTGGTCGCTGACTTGGCTTGATGTGTGTAGGTCAACATCACCCCAACGGTCAGCAGACAGCTGATGTCTCGTGGTGGCCGAAGCAGTCCGCATGGCAAGGGTCTGGTTTAGACGTCGGATATTGGTCAATGGATGATGAGGCATGGTATCAGAAACACCTGGAAGTCATTCGGACACATACAGATGGACGGAGTGTGTGCATGACAGCCGTAGAGTGGCGAAATGTGTTGAAGTTTTACAAGCAGACCAAAAGAATAGTTGGAGCTAATCAGCAGTCTGCCGAAGCCTGGATTAGCAAGAACATATGTGCCACAGTGTAATGCAGTTTCATCCACATAGTTTCTGTATGTCAATATATAGCAGTCTTTCTCCAACCATGACCAGATATACATAAGTCTGGTCCCATTATGGATAAATTAGGATTTAACAAAAGCAGGTTGCTAAGCAGTGCCCGACGAATTATTCTTATTGTATGGTGCCGATACGGGAGGTATATTCATATCATTGTGTTCTTTTGTTCCCATCACAATTTAAGAGACAAACAGACTGAATCTATCTACCCTTCTGCACACCAACCTTGGCCTACCCGCTGTTGAACTGCTTGTAGCCATGGGTTCTCGTACTGTACGTGTGATAGAAGGCAGTCTGCCTGGATGCCTGGATCCATCTCAACCCATGCGAATCTTACGACACGCCGACTCAAAACTATTTTTCATCCCGTACGATCCACTGACGGCTTCAACACGGGGCAACCCTATGGCAGAGAGTGCAACTTTCCAGCGCATTGTAGTTGAGGTTCTACCAGACAGGTCCATGATGTGGAAACTCGTCCCAAATGCCGGCCGCGCACTAAATGTGAAGAATGAAGAAGGGTGGTCACGAGTGATCAACATCTGTGGGTCGATATCTATCACTCTTCATTGTTGCGACAGCCAGCTCACTCGAAGACAGCCAACACGTTCATTGCAGTAGGGACCAATGGAACATTTACAAACTAGACCCGGCATATACTTGCTATGTAAATTCAGAGCCTGCATTGACGACTATCAGGGCAATTATATCGCCTGAACCTATGGTACAATGCATGCTCCCGTCTCTCCTCACTAATCTGAACTCATCAACAGGACACCATGATGCAACAGGGACCCATCCATGACAATGGAGCACCATCTAAAGAAAGTTCAAGAGATTCAATGTTGGTCTCTGTTGATGAAGAACAAGCATCAGATGCAAAGCCGCCAAAGTCCTCAAAACAAGCAGGTGAGCATCCGACATTAGAGAATGGCGGGAATACACTAACCTAGGAGAACAAGGTTCGCCCGATACTGCGTCAAACATTCCGAGGCGGCCCCCAGAAGGAGCTCAGCGATTGTGGGCTCAAGCTAAAGAGAGAAACTGTCGCAAGAAACAGGAAAGAATCCGCATCCGTTTCACACGACAACCTGAGCCTATCACATTGCCGGAGCATATAAACTCTGGCGCCGAACACAGCTCTATGTTGAACCAGAAGAAATATTGTTCACCAGATACATCCCAAGATACGAAATTAGAAGCTTGGAAAGAAGAAAAGAAGGGCATTGACATGAAGTATGCTGTAGGTGAATGGTCCTATGCACAATTCATCGAGTGATTCCTCGACTTGATGGCATGGTGTGCAAGGCGACCAGGCAGCAGTGTCATGGATCCGGTAGACATCCTATGGCCGATGCTCAGAGATCCGCGTTACATTCGTCCCAAGGATGTCCACGATGCAGAGGTGGACTCCTTTTTGGAGCTGTTGAGAAGTTTTATCAAGAAGGATCAATTTAAGCTTTGTTTGAAGGATATGAGGATTATATTTCACCTCGATAAGTGGAGGGGGTGTTGGGAAAGGATAGAGGATATTGAAGAGTGAGGAAAATGGGAGAAAGCAATGCTGACCCTGTCTCAGATTGTATCTTCGTGCTATGACATGTATATGAGATCGCAAATGTGAATATGCATGAAGAACCAGCAAGCAAAGACTCGTGATCGTAAGTAATTGAACGTACCGTGGTCACACGATTTTTCTAAAGTCAATCACCGAACGGCAGTGGAAAGGAAAAGATGATGCGACCTGCAGTCAACCATGGGCGTGAGGAGTAGAGAACAAAGAAAATACTCCCTGGTGTTGAACACCAGGGAGTGACTTGATGATCACCGTGCCAGGCTACGATGTGGTCACGAGAAGGAAAGACGACACAACCCACAGTCGACCACGGGCATGCGGAGGTACAAGGGAGTAGAGAGCGAAGACGCTAACCGCAGTAAACCACGGGTAGCGAAGGAATACTCCCTGGTATTGAACACCCGAGGAGTACTTGATGATCATTGTGCCAGGCGAGGTCGTGAGCCATTTAGATGCGGTGGGTACAAATGATGTCAGCAGCACTGCCACTTGTGGCGACGCTCTGTCAGACTTTTCCAACTTGTCCATTGTTGTCTTTCCTCGTCGGTCGCCGCCTGCACACTCCCTGGTGTTGAACACAGGGGAGTATCTCACTGCTGTTTGACTCTCCTACGTTGCTTTGCATATCTGTGTTGAACACCAGGGAGTTGGCCGGTCTGACTCATAATGAGGCATGAGTGAAGTGGCAGAGCAATGTCTTTGGACAAGTAGCGCAGCGCGTCTTTCTTTCACGCCCGCACTCGCTGGCTCATCAAGTAGCGCAGCTCACGCTTGAGTTTTCATCTTGCTGATCGACTGCTGCATTGGACTACATCCCCACCAGTTGTGCTGTCCTTCAAGCCGCGAGTCCCACCTGACCACTGCCGTTGGACTACATCCCCACCAATCGCGTCCCTAACTTGCATGACCGCTGTCGTGGCTATGCCCCACCAGGTCTGACCAATTGTTGTCGGACTACGTCCCCACAATTGTGTCCCATCTCATATGACCAATGCCATGGCTAACGCCCACCAGTCATGTTGTGTCGTCCTTCTCCTAGTCTTTGGGCCTGTAGCTTTGCTACATGCATCGTAGTACGACTATCAATCTGGGTGAGCTGGACAGTGCCTCATGCTGCCGCCCGTCCACTTCACTCCATCACTCATGATTACTGCAGTAGCGAGAGGACGGTCATTGTGAACACTCCAACAACGTACTTTGTTCCTCACCTTCTGCTCCCGTCAGAGGTCACCGTGAAGTGTCTCCTTGCTGCCAGTGGTTTACTGCAGGTAGTATCACCTCTTCTTCATCTTTGTGCATTCGTCACACTCCTCCTACTTCGTCGGTTCAGCGAGGGTTGTGAGTCTGCTCCCTCCTTTTTGGCCACAAGCACACGGAGACATCCTCAGCCAAACCCGTTTTGTCAGTCTTCCTCTTCCTTCCTCCAGCTTATCTCCGCTGTCCTCCGCACCCCCATCCCTGCTGCCATCCTCTCTCTCCTCCGAGTCCGAGAAGCTACCTTCGAGATCCTCAGACAACACTTCAAAATCTTCATCATCCGGATCTGAGTCGTCCTAAGCAGGACCCTTGACAGTTCCATCAGCTGGTCGTGCTCACTCGAGCATGCTTCTTTGGTGCTGTTCACCGTTTGGTCAGGCAGATCTGGCTCCAGCAGGTGGCTTTCCAACCAAACGTTTTCGAATCTGAGTGCACAGATTGATCAGGTCCTGTTCCCGACTGTCCATCACGGAAAATGCCATCTTGACGACCTCGCCATCACGTCTGTCCTGTGGCACTGATCAACTTGTAAGGAACACGTGGCGTTCACACGCAGCCACGATGTCAAAGTGTCGCTGTCGTCCCCCTTTCATTTCTCTTTCATTCTTCTTTCATTCTCCCCTGCCTCATGTAGTCTATCACTGGTCGCCATGGACTCTTTCTTACATCAGGAAAAACCCCCCCTGGATAATCTATGATATTCTCATATATTCTCATAAATACTTGAGAATACCTAGTATTTTCAGGTTTTTCAGGTTTTTATCTCAATATGCAACTGTCCTTTGTAAAAATAGTACATATTTGTGATAATTTATGAAATTGTATTCTAACCTTGATAATCCTAACACTGATAATCCTAACCTGATCTAATTTGCCAAAAAAAAGTGTACTAAAAAGTGTACCAAAAAAGTGTAGTCAAAGTCTACAAAAAAAGTGTAGTAAAAGTCTACAAAAAAGGTCTACCAAAAAGTGTACCAAAAAGTGTAGTAAAAGTTTACTAAAAAAGTGTACCAAAAAGTGTAGTCAAAGTGTACCAAAAAAGTATAGTAAAAGTCTACAAAAAAGGTCTACCAAAAAGTGTACCAAAAAAGTGTAGTAAAAGTGTACCATAAAAGTGTACCAAAAAGTGTAGTCAAAGTGTACCAAAGAAGGTCTACCAAAAAGTGTAGTAAAAGTGTAGTAAAAGTGTACCAAAAAAGTGTAGTAAAAGTGTACCAAAAAAGTGTAGTAAAAGTTTACAAAAAAAGTGTACCAAAAGTGTAGTCAAAGTGTACCAAAAAAGTGTACCAAAAAGTGTACCAAAAAAGTGTAGTAAAAGTCTACAAAAAAGGTCTACCAAAAAGTGTATCATAAAAGTGTACCAAAAAAGTGTAGTAAAAGTGTACCAGAAAAGTGTACCAAAAAAGTGTAGTAAAAGTGTACCAAAAAAGCGTAGTAAAAGTCTACAAAAAAGGTCTACCAAAAAGTGTAGTGAAAGTGTACCAAAAAAAGTGTAGTGAAAGTGTACCACAAAAGTGTACCAAAAAAGTGTACCAAAAAAGTGTAGTAAAAGTGTACCAAAAAAGCGTAGTAAAAGTGTACCAAAAAAGCGTAGTAAAAAAGTGTAGTAAAAGTGTACCAAAAAAAGTGTAGTGAAAGTGTACCACAAAAGTGTACCAAAAAAGTGTACTAAAAGTGTACCCAAAAAGCGTAGTAAAAGTGTACCAAAAAGTGTAGTAAAAGTGTACCAGAAAAGTGTACCAAAAAAGTGTAGTAAAAGTGTACCAAAAAAGCGTAGTAAAAGTGTCACTGCCACAGCATCCAAAATTGCTCTAAGTCTAAAAATGCCAAAAACGCGATTTAGTGGACACCAAATTCTCCGCCTCTTGCGCCCCATGGCAAACCGGACCAAACAAATGGCCGAGCCATATGTATGGGGTAAGTCCATT
>JBBPSB010000862.1:0-10081 GCA_038093375.1 Xerocomus brunneocitrinus
AAAGAGACAGGATAAGGGCAAGCAGCGGGCCATGGACCCGGTCTCCCCTTCGGACCCCGTGGATCTTCCGGGCCCTTCTCCTTCCATTCGCTTCCTGGCGCGTCGCCCTCCCATGGCAGACATTCTAGAGCAGCTTCTCACCCGCATTCTTTTACCTTCCAAGGAGCCTCTCCCCTCTGCTGATTGGATCTACCGCTCAGCCATTCTTTTAGCAGCTTTCAGGGGGGTCAACCTCAGAGAACCCTCTGTCATTCCCCAGGTTCACAAAAAGCTCGCTGAGCTTGCCCCGGGGATTGATTTTACTGATCTCCTCATAGAGACAGTGCATACACCTGCTCCGCGTGGTAAGTTTTCGCGTTCACGCCCATTTTCGCACCCCACCTACATCGCCTTCATGTCTCCTCACCTTTCCTTCATGTTTTTCTGTCGTGTTGCATTTCATGTTTGCCCCTCATATTTCATGTTTGACACATACACCCGTCCTCCCCCCTTTCTTTCTTGCGTGTTCTTCTCCTATGACGTATACATCCGTTTTCTCACTTACCTGCCCTTATTCTCGGCAGATCTACCCGACCCCAACCAACGCACACTTTTACCCGCTTTCTCAGCTTCTCCCTCCTCCTCTGCTCCTCGCTCGCTCCCTTCCAAACCCATCATACTCGACAGTTTCAACTTACCTTGCCCAGCGAAGGTAATCTCTGCCTTAAAAAGCAATTGGACTATACACATTCCCATCACTGCCCTCACCACGCGTGCCATCACTTCTGCCTCTTTTGCTGCACAAGAGGATGCAGGCCATGCCCTCCACTTCAAGGAGGGCCAGATCTCGGTCTCTTCCACCAAATTCTCCTCAAAAGACAAGAGCTTGATTACGGCGCACCAGTGGTTTCACGCATTTCCCCGCCTTATTGATGCCATCTGGCGCTACTTGTCAGGCGACCACATGGATCAGATTGCGGATGCCTGGGTAGTACATTTCAACTGTCTTGTGCGCCGCGCTGATGTCTGGGAGGTTTTTCACATTGTCCTCTGCTACGACATTTGGCTTCACATTCACTTCATTGATCCGCAGTGCGGCATCGACTCATCCGTCTGGCAGGAGGACATGTGGTGTCAGATTGTTGACACCTACCATTCCAATACGCAGCACCTTCTTCCTGGTCTTGCGGGTATCCCTCCTCCCAAGGTTTCCACCCAGTCCTGCTCCGCATCTTCATCGTCTGTCGCTCGCACTTCTGCTCCCTCTTCCCTCCCTAGGCCGTTTCTATCTCTTCCTTCTGCCTCCTCCACGTTTTCCTCCTCCCGTCCCTCCAGCTCCCAGCCCTTTTGTTGCATTTTCTGCGGCAGCCTCACCTGCCGACGTAGGGCCTGCAGCCTCACCAAGACAGCCTTTATCGCATATGCCAACAATGTCTGGCAGACCGCTCAGGGTGAGCAGGTTTGCTTCTGCTTCAACGGGAGAGGCTGCACCGATTCTGGCTGCTCCCACCTTCATGTCTGTTCTCATTGTGGATCTGTCCACTCGGCTCAATCGTGCCATCTCTGATAGTTTCCTTCTGGTCGTTACTCCTTTCCGTTGGTGGAAATGGGAGGAACTGCTTCAGGACGCTGGTGTCTTGGAGCAGTTCGCGGATGTTCTGAAAGGCATCCGTTTCGGCTGGCGTATTGGTGTTCCCGACTCTTATGTTCAATCCAATTCCTTTCTTCCAAACAATCATCACTCTGGCATCGAACACTCCGACTTTATCATCTTGTACATTCACACAGAACTCCAAGCCCGCCGTTACTCCGGTTGGTTGTCCCTTTCCCTCTCGGCCTGTTCCCCTTCTCGTTTCGGCCTCCCTCTGACCCTCCTTTCTAGGTCCTTTCTCTCCTGATCGCCTCGAATCCATTATAGGTCCATTCCACACCAGCCCATTAGGGGTGATCCCCAAGCAGGGCTCTTCGAAATTTCGCCTCATCCAAGATCACTCTTTTCCTCGCAATGATCCTCTCTCTCCTTCACTCAATTCACTTATTGACTCCTCCATTTTTGATATCAATTGGGGTACCTTCAGCAACTGCTGGTTGCTTGTGGCCAAGGCTCCACCTGGTTCCCAGGGGTCCATCTTCGATGTCAAAGTGGCTCACCACCATTCTCCTATCACTCCCGAAGACCAGCACTTAGCGTGTGTCAAGTTCACGGTTGACGGTCGCAACCAAGTATACATTGACCATTGTGCCTGTTTCGGCTGTGTTAGCTCTAGCCCTTTGTTCAATCGCCCCGGGAATGCAATCTTGCCTATTCTCCATCACCAGGGCATTGATGATGTCATCCATTGGGCGGACAATTACATTTTCTTCTGCTATCCTTCTGTTTCCTCCTCAGACAGTTCTTTCTCCTTTTCCTATGATGAATCTTTAGTTTTTCGCACTGCAGCAGAACTGGGCTGGCCTTGGGCCCCCGAAAAGCACATACCTTTCAACTCTTCCTTCACTTATTTGGGCTTCCTTTGGGATCTCGTTGCCAAGTCTGTCTCTATCCCCCTCAAAAAGCGTCAAAAGTATCTCAACCGCATCGCTTCTTGGTTGGCTGGCGCCTCTGTCTCCCTCAAGGAGTGTCAGAATGTTGTCGGTTGTCTTCAACACTGTACCTTGGTGCTGGCCAATGGCCGCTCTTGTCTTCCGTCATTATACAAATTCGTAGCTGCTTTCAAATATTCTGATTCCCCCTTCATCTGCCACCGCATCCCGCCGCAAGTCACCACCAATATTTCATGGTGGAAAGACATCTTGGGCGCTGACTGGTGCGGTTGTTCCATCACTACTCCCTCTGTTCCGCTTCCGCTCACTATTTATGTTGATGCCTCCTTGTTTGGCATTGGCCTCCTCCTGGACGGCCGCTGGCTGGCCTGGAAACTTCTGGAGGGTTGGCATTCAGAGGGTTGTGATATTGGTTGGGCCGAGATGGTAGCAGTCAATCTCGGTTTGTGCACACTCATACACTCAGACTTTTGCAATTGTCATCTTGTCTTCCACTCAGATAACCAGGGCGTTGTGGGCGCTCTCAAAGCCAGCAGATCCCGCAATCCCACCCAGAACGAGGTGTTGCGTCGTATCATCACCAACTTTTGCAATCACAATGTTTGGCTATCGGTGGAATGGGTCAAATCAGAGGATAACTTGTCGGACTCCATTTCTAGGGGTGTTTTTCCTTCTTCACTTGCTTGTTACGATTGTCCTCCCCCTCCTCCTTCATACTTAAAACACTTTGTTGCACTTGTGTAGTCACGCTTTTCACATTTAAAATGTTTGTCCTTGTTTTGCCCTTTCTCCGTCAGCTCCACCATGTCAAATGACATTAATGCGCGTTCGGATATCTTCCTCCGTGCCCTTGCTCTTCTCCCGCCACTCGCCCACCCTGTCCAGCCTTTCTCCATTTTATCTGAGGAAAGGGTAAAGCTCTCGCTTGACCATGCATGGGCCGAATCCACTCTCAAGAAGTACCAGGGCGTGATCAAAGACTTCCACATCTTCTGTGAGAAAGAAAACATTCCCATCTACCGTCGTCTTCCAGCCAATGAGCAACTCCTCTGTGCCTTTGCAGCCTCCCGGGTCGGCTCCCTCGCGGGTGACACGGTTCAGGGTCACATAGCCGCCATCAAGGCCTGGCATGTCTATAACGATACCCGCTGGTTCAATGGCACTAGACTCCATTGCGTCATCAACAGTGTTATCAACTTAGCTCCTCAATCCTCCTGACCACCTCGTCCCCCAGTTACGCATGCAATGTTGTGCATCCTCGCCTCCAGCCTCATCCCTCTGGACCCTCTGGATGCCTGCTGTTTAGTGGTGGCCTGCTTCGCTCTCTGGGGTCAAGTCCGCCTGGGGGAGATCCTTTCCCTTTGGGAAAAATCCTTCAAACCGCTGGCGGTTCCGTGCTGTCACCACCTGTCCCCTCCCTTTAACAAGAACGGCTCACGCAAATGCCACCTACTCTTCACAAAAGTGGCCAAGTCCTGGGGCGAAGACATGGTTATTTGTCATCAGAACAACTCATTGGACCCAATCGCTGCCCTTCTTGCTCATCTTGCAGTCAACAATGTCCCTCCAATTCTTCGTGATGTGGACGATAGCAGAAGTCATGGCAGAGTAGGATTGGGAAAGAGCATTAAGGATGATCATCATAGAGATTGATTCATCCAAAGTAAGACCAGATGATGTGGCACGATGGAATAGTCCTTGAACATCGGAGAATTGGATGGATATGTCGTAATCTGGATAGAATTGGAAGCATAGGATTTCCTGGAAGATAGAGAAGAAGCTAGCAACACCAGTGGGACAATACTATGAGGTCTCTCAGTTTATCCCACAAGTCTTTCGCCATAGAGTATGTCTCGGTTGTCCCATTAGGATCGGTCTCTATACGATTTTTCTCTAACATAAGGTGTTGCATTCCGGTCAGAATGTAACTGGCCATTAAGGCAGCAGCTTGTCTGTCTGTGTGAAGCCAAGCAGCTTGCTTCTCTGGAGCAGTAACTCCAACAATGGAGCTATAGAGCAAAGTTCCTGATACATGATCCCAATATTGACATAGTATCAGCACATTTCGCATCTGTGCTGTCCAGGCTTCATAGTTTCCTGGTCCAGAAAGGGTTGGGATGTGACTAGAAACTTCGGAACTGATCTTTGATGTGGAAGACATTGATTACTATGGTAGAAATTGAGCTCTTGTCCAAACAGGGTATAAGTCAGTCATGATTGAGACTGTTTGAGAAGAATTAAACGGTCCAATGGATGTTGCCACATGAGAAGTGTTGGATCCTAGTTCCGTTTCAGAGGTTTCAGAAGTAAGATCTTTGTCCTGGGGTAGCAGGAATGATACATTTGTTTCTTCCTTCATTGGTGATATCATTGGTGCCTGCTTTTTTTTCTGTTGCTTCTTTAATCTCTGTTTCCTCTGTTTTTTCCATGCAATTCTCGTTAGGAGAGCGATGTGTCCTTCTATAGTTTCTATAATGAATAGGATCAATGGGAGAAATGGGTTCTCATTCTGTGAATTCTCGGTAATACATAGATTCCAGTAAAGAGAAGACTTTTGTCTTTATCATATCAAACAGAAGTGATGAAAAGAAATGATAGTTATAGACATTCTTCTTTTTCTCAGGACCTAGTCCCATATAGGCTCGGAGTAGCATACAATTGCAATAGGGAAGGATAGGTGAATTGCGAGATGATGTAAGGAAAAGATCAAGAAAGGTATCTGAAGAGTGATTCCTAGTAGGGTTTCAATTCTTCATTCTGGGCTTTCTGATGTGAGGATTGCTGAAGGACACCTGCAGTGGCCAAGTCGTTGGCATCCTTTCTAGAAACTCATCAAGATTTTTGGCGATCATCTGTACCAGATTTGGAGAGTTCTCTTCTAATCTCTCATAAGCTTCTCTCAAAAGTGAGATCTCTGTTGAGGTTGAGGATTTTATTTTGTCCAGTTCATGCTAGTTCATGAGAAGAAGATTTGAGGTGTGCCAATGAAGCTCTTGGTTCTTCAGTTCGTTGATCTTTCTGGTTAATTGAATGACCAGTTGTCCTAGATTATGTTCTTGTTTCTCAGTTTGATATAGATTGGCTTCTAGTTCTCTAACTGCTCCTTCATGATCTTTGATTATGAAGTCTTTTTCATTGATAGAGCAGAAGAGTTTGAGGTGTTTGTCTATATCATTTGATGAGTATTTTGCCATCGCAGACCAGACAGGGTTTAGAGTATGAAAGATTTTTCTCCTGAAAGTGTTGTATGCTGCATTCTATTCCCTTTGGGTTGGAACATCTCTCCTTTGGTCTCTCTTATCCCATGCCATGTTGTGAGTACCAACTAGGCTTATGGAATAGTATCCTTGCTCTGAAGGATCATAGTAAGATCTCCAGATGTGGTCCTCTTTCTCTTCACAGTGCGAGTATTCATTGCATTGGTATTGATTAATCTGTAAGAGTTCATCTGGGTAAAATTTTGGTTCTCTAGCTTCGAATTTTGTTTTGTTACTCGGGTAATTGTTGTTATCCTGACATAGGATCTCCCATCCAAGATTGTGGACGAGGTAGTGAGGTGTGTCATGATAATGTTTGACCGGTTGAGCCCATCCATGGCATGGCTTCTATCCATTCAATAAGTTGTTCCTCTCTATAATAGGTCCCAGATATGGTTTGTATAACATCCTCTTTGAATTTCTTTGTGTCTATGCCCAAGATCTCCATGTCTACGTCAAAGCCTTGCATTCTTGCATGGCGTGTCTCTCGGCAGTCTCCCATTTCACTTTTTCATTCACTAGCACAACAGCATCCAGCCTGACAAATGCAGCCGCAACTTCAACATATGCTTGTTGTGCTACCCCAAACTTTCGCTTCAACGACCAGCCTTCTCAGACTTAGTGATGAGTCAAATATGTGAATATTGTGTGACTCACTCATGCAGATCATCTTCAGGAAATTTGAATCATTCATTTGATAGTCAAGGAGCTCTTGCTGATGTGCTGTAGACATGTCGCAGGCCGATGGCAAGATGACATTGAGCGATGCTTAAAGGGTCTCTATGATTTCTCTGTCGACATGGCCTGCTCCTTGTATGAAGTTGGCACCATAACAGGTGAGGCATTCCTGCTGATGGCCATGGATATGCCAGGTGCCAATCACTGGCACCAACTCAATCTCTGATGGTATGGATATAAACTTGTTGCTCTTCAAAAGTTGACATTGTAGAATATAAGTGCCTGTGGAATGTGATCCATATTGTGCCAAAGACTGTGTGCTAGGGCATAATCCATGTTCATTTGTCTGGAGCTGATCAGGACAAACAGCGGTAACTGAATTTGATTGCATTACTGTTCTCTCTTTTGAAAATCTACTATTCCTTGTGGATAAAAGCACCCGTATCTTGCACATGCCCAAGTGCCAATGCTGGTGGCCTCCAATCAGTGATGCTCGGCATTCACTTGATTTACCACTCAGTGGTTGTTACACTCAGACCACTATTGGTATATATTTCACCCATTGGTTGATGGTTTGGCAAGTAATGTACCTCTACTGGGTAATTTGTTGTGGCCAAGAATTCATGGTTATTTGGGCACTCCACCTAGTGTTTAAAAGTCCAGTCCAGTCCAGTCTTTTGCCAAAATTTTAGGCAACTGGCAACTGGACTGGTGGCAACAAGTTGCAACTGGTTTTTTGAAAGACCGGTCTTTTGGCCCCTATCCTGTGGGAACTGTGCTTCCGACTATAGATATGAAATATTCTACTGACTAATTGCTTTCTATGTGTCCCATGGGCATGTAATTCGGACCACAGGTTAAAACTACATGTCATGTATAGAGCATCAAACTGAAATATAGTCTAATAAAGTCGAAATAAATGCCAGAAAATCAGGGTAAATTATGGGAAGTAGGTAATGTGGCTGTGCACCGGTTGCAACCAGTTGCAACTGGTCCTGACCAGTCTTTTATTTCACCCAAACAGAGGCAACTGCAACTGGACGCAACCACAACTGCAGTCCAGTTGCCATACCAGTCCAGTCCAGTCCAGTTGCCAGTCTTTTGACCAGTTGCGGACTGGACTTTTAAACACTAGATCCGGCGCAGCTTGGTGAAGTAATTCGATGCCGATGTGCCACACTTCACATTATCACATAGGAAATCATCTAAGACATGGAATGTAAATGCTGTTTGTGGGTGGATGGTACTTGGAGTGAACAGTTGAGCTTGGAAAAGCTGCACATGTTTGTCTGGAGTGCCGGCACAAGTACAATAGGAGAGATTGGAGAAGTGAATACTAAAGGTATCGACAACGGTGATATAGTTCTTATTTGCCGGGCATTTAAGATGCGAGGGCATATCCGCTAGATCTACATCTTCCCAGGCCTCCTCCTCGTCCTCAGATATGTTGGCATCAGCATCAGCATTGGCAGACAGACATGGAGCCCCTCATGGCCCAGATGAATTTCCATCCCAGCCTAGCAAATAGCGGGTATTAAATACCTTGAATGTCATCTTGATATTTACTAATCGGAGCGAAGAATCTTCAAAATGGCGACCCACCCATTGCTGAACTCTATAAAATGGATGTTTTACATATTGCTCTTAGCAGCAAGATGTACAAAAGGAAGGCTGGAGGAAGCAATCAGTGCATCGGTATATCCCCTCCTTAGTGCAGTGGGGAATGGAGTAATTTTGGTCTAGGGTAAGGGCCTCCATATCCAGCAGCATTTCTAAATACTACTGTTGGAAAGGTACCCAATCTCGAAGGAAGTCATCTTGTGGCTTGTAATATAGTCAATATGATGTATGGCAAAGGAGACTTGAACTACCTTCTTTTGGGTCTCTTAACAGGTGGAGTAAAGTCCTCCAACAAATTTGCATTCATGGAACTATGATCAAATTCTGGACTACATGGCTTGGAAGGCGAGGATTTGGATGAAGATCCCTGCACAGATATATTTCTCCTTGCTACCTTTCATGGAGACAGCTTCAGTAGTCTTGTTTTGGGACCCCTAGTGGTCTGGATGATTTTATATTCTACCTTCTTCACAGCTATAGAGGTTACTGCCTTCTTTCCCTTCTTTGCCATGGTTGAATGCCAATTGTTGATTTATTCTGCTGTGTTCCATTTGTTTCAAGGCAATGCTGTCTTATGTGAAGGCTGTCATTGGCAAAGATCACTTAGTCTTGGTAAAGCTTGGTAAAGCTTGGTAAAGATTGATAAACCTTGGCAAATAAATTCAGCTCAACAGACAGCATGGAGTACTGCATTATTCAGGGGCAGATGTATTGCCAAAGGAGAGATACTGTTACAGGATTACTTTTTGCCCCTAACATTTATGTTCTCAAATGACCAAGTGTCGTTATCTTATCCATCATCTTATCTAATCTAGATCATCAAGGGAGTATAGCCAGGCTAGACCGTAAGTGCTGGCCCTGATCTGGAACCATCTAGAAACATGCCATCATCTATGACATCATGGGCTAGACCCGCCTTATGTTTTCCTCATGTCATACATGTGTTGCTGCACATACATGCACCCCTCACCCTCTTCATATTGTGCCGTGCACATCACATCCTACAAGCCTCATGGATATACCCTTCGCCATATAGGTATAGGGTATGGACTATTTAAATACTGATCGGATAGATCCGGTCACAACATGTACATACAAGTAGTTTAGTATATAAGCCAAGGACCCAGCTGGAGAGATCCTCCAGTCTGGTTCTCCTTGGAGTTCTACCTCTAAGCCAGTCCCCTCCTTTCTAAGTCTAAGCAGTCTAGTGCAACCTGACAAAGTCCTAGTGGCTTAGGGTTGTTTCAGATATGGTAAACACATATGTACTTCAAGGTTTCAACCTCTCTCTACTCACGCCGAAAGATCCTCCTCTACTCGTGTTCAATTTTGAATCTCCACAATGCCTGTCCTATTCTCCATCAATGAGCTCTGACTCCTCCAGGAGTTCAAGAAAAAAATCCAAGATGCCAGGGATAACATCGGCAAAACTCATGTTTTTAAGCAAATGACCTCGGTGGCACATGGGCTGGAAGGGACTAAGAAGATGACGAAGACAGAGTGGGGGGCCAGGAAACATGTCAGTGGATTGCATTCATGGACCACAGAAGTTAACTGGATACATAGCAATATTTAAGTTGGCTCCGCATCACGGCAAAGACCCATGAGGCTAAAGAGTTGAAGAAGTACGGCCAACACTGGGGCATAACATGGGTGATTGGCAGGGACCACAAGGAAGAGCTTAAGGCGGTTATCAAGGTGCATTGGAATACCGAGCCTGGCTCTAAGGCGTATCTCCAGCATTATCAAGAAGGCCTCAAAATAGTCATGGGACAGCTAGTGTTTTAAAGACTGGTCTCAGACCGGATTAAAGACCGGTAACTGGACCAGACTTGTATCTGGTTGCAACCGGACGAAGGCCTACCTGCGTTCTAAGTGTTAAGGGACTAAGGGCGACTAGCCAAGCTTGGGACCAACTCAGGACGACTCTGCAGTCCACTGTGAGTAACCAAGAATGATATTGAAGGTATAGAACGAAGATACAGTACCTGCAGTCCACTGTG
>JBBPSB010000863.1:0-10074 GCA_038093375.1 Xerocomus brunneocitrinus
TCCGGCCTATGTCATTGCTATCGCCGGTACTCCGCTCTATTCGCAGTATTCGTGGTTTTTCCAGAATTTCCCAGTGAACACCGTTTCCGATTTCAAGGCCTGGGTGGCTAGCGGTCTTGAACTCCGTCCATCCATCGTTCCACCGCAGAAAATCATAAAGGGCAACGCTTACATAGCGACAGGCACCGTGAACTCGGTGCATTTACTGCTCGAAAAGCCAGCACCAGAGGGTACCGCATCTGCTGGCACGAATCTCCTTGACTTCATCGTCAATGTCGACCAATCCGCGTCCCCAAGGTTCATTTTCACCGGGCATAGTCTCGGCGGGGCTCTTGCTCCTTCCCTCGCACTTGCCTTGGTCCACTCCGGGGTCATTCCCGCCGACAGAACCCTGACGTACCCCACCGCGGGACCCAGTCCTGGCAATATATACTTCACCGAACTCTTCGTTGATACATTCCCAGCTTCCAAGTCGGCCAGTTCCCGTAGCTACCAGGGGTGGAACCTCAATCTGGTGAACACACTTGACATCGTGCCTCAGGCTTGGGCTTCCTATGAGAACGTTTCCGCGGAGCAACGTTTGCAAAACATTCCTGCCATCTATGGCGAGCCCGCTTTTCCTGACGTAATGTCACTCGTCAATGCCGCCATATTATGGTCTAGACTCTCCCTTGTGTTGTACAAGCCCCTTCCAAGCCAGTACTTCGCCGGTCCTTCTCCTCCCTCTGTGCCGGCGAACCAAGACGAGTTTCTTGCAATTTTCGTCGGGCAGCACAATGTTGCTTACCCTGTTGAAATTGGAGTCATCCTTGAGCCGCTGTCCTAGGTTCGATCGATTATTTGTGTACTTGTAAAGTAGTTGAGAGGGACGAGAGACTAAAGATGTATATAGGGTGAATGGAACGGCAACTCGATGATCGATCGAGTCCGTTAAAGTCAGTCTTTGCCAACTCATCTGACCGAGGGCCAAGAGTCGCGAACATGTCGCTGACTTTCGCAGCTGTGGATTTGAGCGTGAGTCGTAATATTACGTGAAGAGGGAGTTATGCACCTTCCAGGATTCCACCTTTATGAGCTGCACTCGCCAGAAGGCAGTGGGCGAGTTTTTCTTCGCTGTCCAAGTCGCAAGTATCGTCAGCACGTACGAGGACCGGTGCATCCTGGCGGGCATAGTACGTACAAGGATGTGAGCAGCTGGCTCGTTGCAGATAGGTCCCAAAATGGTTGATAGACGACCTGCCAGGATAACGGCGAGGGCATGTCATATATACAACTATTGACACAACGTGAGTACTAGTATAGTCTGTACAGATAGAGGAGATCGAATTTGTCGAGACGGCTCCATGTGGACGAGATCGCCGTCGTGTTCGACAACTTCATGCACATACTACGCGACAGGAGGTCACCGCACCACCAGGGACGTGAGCGGGTCACCGGCTCATTGCAGATAGGTCTTAAAATATTCGGTAGGCGGTCTGGGTTAACAGCGAGTGCGTGAGCTTGTGATCCTGAAACCAACGGTTAACATTGAACGTTGAATATTGAATGTTGAGCCCATGCTGAGCGCAGGGTCGTTTGCCGGATTCCGACAGCCACTCCGATTTTGGGCCTGGCTTGCCTCCGCCCAAGCTTGGTATGACCAATTTTTCCCTGCGAAGGTTATTATGTAACATTGGGGTTTTCGCCCATACACTAACTTAGCGCAGTGTGTTACAAAACACCCACCGGGGCGCCATACTATGGCATCACGCGCCTTGATCTCGATAAACTTGATCAACCCCCAGGAGATTCTGGTATATATCGAGAATAGCAAGAAACACCGGGAAATACCTTTGACAAGGGAGTCAGCGTCCAGACTCAGGTTGCGCTCCACATAGTAGCACGGTATAATCAGACAAATGGAAGAACAACCCAAATGTCACCCAGACACACCAACTTTGATGATGATACATTTTCCCGGTATTCGCCACAACACCGCGGCGCAGAGCTGGCTACAGGTTTCCATACTCGGGCCTGGAACTGATTCTCGCTTGATATCATCAACTTTTGAGGGTCATACGGGCAGAGGCGACTTTTATCCGCAGATAGTCACATCAAATGAAATGTTGCCTCGTGGTTTGTCTTGCCTTCCATTCTTCCTGTCACGAGTGTGGGTATTTACGTGGCTCACGGCCCCTGGGTTTGAGTGATTTAGACGAGTCCATTCGTTCAACACATCGTCTTTGGTGTCCATGCAGTCTTTGGGAGCAATTATAAACCGTGTCCTGATCATGTTATCACACGCAGAAATCGAGGAAGTTGCTCATTGCCTGCTCTAGATATACTTTTGCCGAACGATGTCAGATTCCGATTTAACCTAAAGGGGGGAATTCCGGGGTAATTTTCTAATTATACTGCATGCTTATCATCCTCACGATTATCACTGATGGATTAGCTCTATTTCCACCAATCGCCTCCAGCCTTGAATTCGATCCAGAAGTGGACGAAATCCGGAAAGTGCCCTTATGGATGAAGATATGAGGAGCGCCATCTCCCTCAGTCAGATTCAGACTCGCCCTCCAGCTCAACGGTACGTCTCCTCCTCTACGTCTTGCTCGGCTTTTCGTGTCTGACTTTACCCACTACTGTGTTTTCCAGTCTCTGAAATGTCTCTTGACGTCTTCCAACAAGTTTTCCGTTTGTCTCTCGCCTCCAACGGGCTCTTTAAATCAAAGGGAGACCAAGCTACCCTCCAGGGAAAACTTCAGGACTACCTAGTCGACGAAGTTCCGAAGACTGGTGCAGGTTGGGAACTCGTGTGGGGACCAGCCGTGTGGAAGAACAAGCCAGACGATACTGAAACTGGCCCTGACAACTCGTGGTATATAGCCTTCAATCCTTGCTTTCAGTTTGAGGATGGCTCTGTACATCCGGCCTATGTCGTTGCTATCGCCGGTACTCCGCTCTATTCGCAGTATACGTGGTTTTTCCAGAATTTCCCAGTGAACTCCGTTTCCGATTTCAAGGCCTGGGTGGCTAGTGGTCTTGAACTCCGTCCATCGATCATTCCACCGCAGAAAATCATAAAGGGCAACGCTTACATAGCGACAGGCACCGTGAACTCGGTGCATTTACTGCTCAATGAGCCAGCACCAGCAGCTGTCGTATCTGCCGGCACGAATCTCCTCGACTTCATCAGCAATGTCGACCAATCCGCGTCCCCGAGGTTCATTTTCACTGGACTTAGTCTCGGCGGGGCTCTTTCTCCTTCCCTCGCACTTGCCTTGGTCCACTCTGAGGTCATTCCCGCCGACAGAACCCTGACGTACCCCGTCGCAGGGCCCAGTCCTGGGAATATATACTTCACCGAACTCTTCGTTGATACATTCCCAGCTTCCAAGTCGGCCAGTTCCCGTAGCTACCAGGGGTGGAACCTCAATCTGGTGAACACGCTTGACATCGTGCCTCAGGCTTGGGCTTCCTATGAGAACGTTTCCCCGAAGCAACGTTTACAAAACATTCCTACCATCTACGGCGAGCCCGCTGTTCCTGACGTAGTGAACCTCGTCAACGCCGGCGTAGCCTGGTCTAGACTCTCCCTTGTGTTGTACAAGCCCCTTCCAAGCCAGTACTTCACTGGTCCCCCTCCTTCCTCTGTGCCGACGGACCAAAAGGAGTTCCTTCAGAATTTTGTCGAGCAGCACGTTGTCGCTTATCCTGCTGAAGTTGGAGTCGACATTGAACCGGCATCCTAAGCTCTCCACGCTTGAGGAAAAGAGCACAAGAATCCTTAGCGAATTATGAACCT
This sequence comes from Xerocomus brunneocitrinus, assembly GCA_038093375.1. Lineage (NCBI taxonomy): Eukaryota > Fungi > Basidiomycota > Agaricomycetes > Boletales > Boletaceae > Xerocomus > Xerocomus brunneocitrinus. The sequence goes on from JBBPSB010000863.1 coordinate 3,788, forward strand.
TCGATCGATTGTCTGTATACTTGTAAAGTAGTTGAGAGGGACGAGAGACTAAAGATGTATATAGGATGAATGAAACGCGTGTATGGCAACTCGATCGAAGTCGGCCACAGTCAGTTTTTGAATCTGACCGAGGGCCAAGAGTTCTGACTCGTCGGATAACAAAAACACAGCTAACCTCTGACAATGACAAAGATAAATCCCCAAAAGTGCGTCAATGGGTCACTGAGTGCACTCAGAAAGTGGTATTGTCCCCTTGCCTTACAATGACTCCTGCCATAGTCACTTTAACTTGATGTAATCGGGGCCCGACCATCGTGTTTGCCAGCCCTGCGAAGGGCCGGACGTGCACACCTTGTTAAATCTCAGTTACATCCTCTATGGCACCAACAAAGCCCCAAGTAATTCGTGTTAACGCCGCACGCTATCATACACTCCTCCCCGCTTTCCCTCGTCTCAAAAATTGGCCTCCCGTGACCCATCCTGCTCAATCTCGTTAATAAACGCATTTGGGTTTGGCTCGCGTCCCAAAAAGTCCTGCATGGGGTAAAAGAAAGAGTGATTTCATCGACAACCCACAGTACCGTACGAGACCGGTCCGACGCACCTTGAGCGAGTCCGTCTCATCCCGGCTACCACCCACGAGGAGGATCTTTTCACGGTATAATTTTCCCAGATCGGGATTCAGTGGGGCCTTTTTGAATATCGTGGCATACATGTCCGCAGCGAACACGAGCGAGTAGGTATACCTACGATGTTCGACGTGGTCAAAATCACGTCAAGTCATAAAAATATGCTTACCCATAGTACCCAGCGTCATATCCACCGACAATGTGACCAAAGGTACCTTGCGCGGGTTGATACTTGCCCCCCTTGACGAGTGAGATCTTCTCCCTCAGGTCATTCCAGAGCTTGGTGTAGTCCGTATCCACGTCCAGGCTGTTGTTGTGCACCGACAGATCAAAGTTGGCGAAGAACAGCTGGCGGAGGTAAAAGAGTCCGACATTGACGTAGCGACTATGAACCAGGTGAGCGGTATGTCGTGTAAGGCAGAAAGCTTGACTGACCTCTTGATAATCTTGTCGATCAGATCATCCGACAATGGCTCTTGCGTCTTGTAATGGCTCGACATCTTCTTCAACACTTCGGGCTCCCAGCACCTGAAATACATTCGATCAAGACACCTCAACGAAGCCGATACAATGACAAACCAGCTCTCGAGCATCTGGGATGGTGCCTCCACGAAATCGCCGGCAACGTTTGTCCCATGGAATCGTGAATATCTAGTTCGACTCAGCAAACCATGGAACACATGTCCCATTTCGTGGAAGAATGTTGTTACGTCGTCGTGACGCAAGAGCGCGGGCCGCTCTGGCGTTGGTTTCGCAAGGTTCGCAACCATGGTTGCTAACGGGTACTGTCGTTTCCCGTCGGACAGTTGGTAACCTGGGAGAAGGCCCCACATAGCAGCATGAGAGTACTTGCCATCTAGAAGCTGAAAGGTGAGTGTGTTTGGTAGTAGTTGAGTGTTAGGATTCCATACCGCGCGGGAAAAGATCGAGGTAGCAGTGCCCGACGAAACCTGTTCCATCCTTTGCATCTTTCTCCCATACTGCAAACTGTTGGACCTCTGCGAGATATCAGTGATTCATCGAGGCAAGCGCAGTGTGTTACAAAACCCACCAGGGTGCCATACATCACGTGCGTCGCCCTTGATCTCTACGAACTTGACCCCCAGGAGATTCTGGTATATATCGAGAATAGCAGGAACCACGACAGACACCGGAAAATACTCTTTGACAAGGGAGTCGTCCAGACTCAGGTTGCGCTCCACATAGAGGCGATCATAATATCTAGCACGATATGATCAGACAAATGGAAGAACAAACCTAATGGCATACCTGTAATCCCAGATGTAAAAGTTGTCGTCAAGTGGCAGACCGCGCTCAATATGATCCTCCCTTTTGAGCGCGAGGAGGGTGGTGCGTTCTTTAATTGCCAGAGGATCAAGATGGCTCTTTAGGTCGTCCAAGAACTACACACGGATGAGGGATGCGTGACAAGAAACCACAAAGTTCGGGGTGACACACTTTCTTTACATTAGCCGCGCTTTTGATCATCTTCACCTCTGTAATGTAGTCCGCCCAGCAATTATACTGCAGGATTTCCGCGATCTGTCTGCGCAGGCGGAGGGCAGTATTCAGGTACTCGACGTTGTTTGCTAGTCTACCATCATAGGCTTCAAGAGCGGTTTGTCGCGTTTTCGGGTTGTTGGCGTATTTGAACTAGGGCATACTGTCAGATGACCGAACGTCTTGGTAGCTAGACGACGCTCACGAGAGGGAAGATATCGGGCGTTCTGAATGCGACTTCGTATAACACTTTATCACCTTCAGTACGTTGTGTATAGCCAGAAACCACGTCTCGTGGAACACCGTCAAGTTCCTCAAGTGTAAAAGTGACTCGACCCTGCATAAAAGTCAGATCAGTAGATACGAACGAATCACTGTAAATGACTCACGCTTTCTTCATTGAAATTTTGCTACACAATGAAGCGAGGTTCAGCGATCAACTCATAGGCACACAAAGCATAACCACCTACCGTAAACTTTAAGCACGCATCCGAGAGCTCATCCTTGAGCACCTTGAGCTTCTCCTTATCCTCCTTTTTCTCCAGGGACAACCCAGCCCGCTTACCATCAAGCAGCATCTTCTCCACGAGACGCTTCTGCTCGGTACTCAACGCATCCCAAGCGCCGGTCTTGCGCAAGTTGGCCTCGGTAGTGACCTTGACCTTGTACAGATCCTCGCGCATCGACTCTTGGATCGCAAACTTGCGCGCGCGCTCCTCGGATTTCGTAGCTGCGTCGCGGAGCGCCTTGTTCAACGAGACGTATTGGTAGAAACCGAGCGGCTCGATTACACTGTCGAACTCGGCCTCGGCATTGGCGAGTGCGAGCTATCCACGATAGAAAGACGTGAGATGCTGATCATCATGTACGGTGCACAAAATCGACCTACAAATACCTGCAGATGAATGCGCGATCAGACGATCGGCGGACTAGGGAGGGGGTAAAACCAAAGGGTGCTCACGTTGTCAAAATCGAACTTTTCGCTGGGCAGCTGGACGATGTCGTCGGTGACTTGCTTGTTTTTTGCGAGCGCCTCGGTGGTCAGTCGCTCGATGTCTTCAACGGTGTGCTGCCAGCTCGGCGGGGGTTGCGGAGGAGTCAAGGATGCCATCTCAGTATCTGTGGAGAACCCAAAGTCCAGATGGGGCTCTGCGTGTCTTGCTGTTGGGGTGGTGGTGAGGTGTCGTCTTATCCGAGCTTGTCTGTTTCCTGGCCGAGTCGGAGATGGGGAACTATCAAATTGATCGGTGGTGGGTCTCGTACTGCGAGCGCGCGTGACTGCCCCAATATAGCCACGACTTGGTAGTACTCGTCCAGCATGGCCATTCAACAAACGGAGACTAACCAGCAGCCTGCGCGTCGCTGCGGGACTTGCTGAACGGCCAACGAGGTTCATAACCAAGAAAAAAATAACCAGCACGGGTAAACCCAACAACATTCAACGTAAGTGAAAGATACACCGTACAACAAACAGTACAAATACTCCGACATTAGTATTCATCCTCCCTCTACTTTTCGAATCATCCGTTTATCGCGTTCGCCAATAACAGCAATGATACCTTCATTCTCAAGCGCCTTGATGACCTCTGAAAACTCGGCCGCATCCACGCGAATGCTACTCTGCTCCCCCAGTCGATTGATGGCGTCACCCCACCGGATACCTCGACTCTTCGCCCCACCGACACTATCCAGCATAGCCAAGAGCTCCTTCCGCATATCGTCACGCAACCTCCTCTGTCCGACCCCAGTACCCGTATTGAGCAGACCCATGTCAATCTTGCCCGTCCGTGGGTCCATCGCACTCGTCCGAATCGCCTCGCGCATAAGCCGACATGCTTCTCGCACGTCTTGCAGTTCAACGTGGGCAGCAAAACGCATGCGGGCATGTGCTTCAGACAGGCGGATCATGCTTTCCAGCTGACGGGTGGTGGCCGTGATACGTTTTTCAGCGCCACGAGGCTCGTTCGCACCAATGGCACGAAGGGAGACATAAGACGCGACGAGTTCGTCACTGGCTTCCGAGTTCAGGACGGGATGAATATGCGTTCGAGCGTATTCAATGTAAGCGGAGAGCTCCTCAAGTGGCTAAGTGACAATGTAAATCCAAAGATCACCAAAAGTTCGAGTCGAGACCAACCAAGATATCATGGCCTCCAGTATCTGGGGCATCCTCGAGATATAGCCCGACAAGATGTTGAGCCAGCTTCCTGTCCAAGGTCTCGTCGACGCGATCTAGGATGAGATATAGCAGGTCAAATCTTGATATGAGGGTTGGAGGAAGGTCGATGTTTCGGGTGACGGGCAAGTTGACATTATACCTCGACTCGACCGGATTGGCTGCGGCGAGAATGGAAGTTCGAGCATTCAAGGTAGTGATGATCCCAGCTTTCGCTATTGAAACGGTTTGTTGCTCCTAATTGTATTCCATGAGTCATGGGCACTCTCAGAATTCTGATTCGCCAACTGACCATTACCTCATGAAGGACGCTACGAGTCGCATCCGACATTTTATCAAATTCATCAATGCAGCAGACACCGCCATCACTCAGGACAAGGGCACCACTGGGTTTATCGTTAGCCACGGAGAAAAGAAAATATATCGGCGCAAAGCCCACCTTTCCAAAACAAGTTGTTTCGAGTCCGGGTCCCGAGTGACGTATGCAGTGAGACCAACGGCTGATGAGCCTTTTCCAGACGCGTACACTCCACGAGGAGCAATTTTGTGCACATACTAATATAACTGTTTAAGGGTGGTTCCCTTGTCGGAAAGCATGGTGACAAGAACTCGCCTGCAGGATTTGGGATTTACTGGTACCTGGATCGCCGACCAGCAAAATGTTGATGTCACCTCGGTACCTTGGCCCTCCGCCTCCACCACCCCTTGCGATGTTCTTGTTCGTTCCACCAAACAGCTGAAGTAATATACCTTTTTTGACGTCATCCATCTCCCAAATGGACGGAGCAAGTGATCGTGCCAGAAGATCGTACAAATCATGGCTTCTGCTGAGTTCGACGAGCCGAGCCTCGAGTTCAGCTCTACGGATTTTTCGTATCTGTGCGCCCCCAATGGCATCTTCAACCTGGATATGCACAACGTCAAGGTACGTCTTGAAGAGACTCTTCATTGTTCGCTGGCGGGGGTTCACCCTAACCGGGACACTTCTAAAGATCCCAGTGACAGTGAGACGGTCACCGGGTTTGGCCAGATCGACCAGCTCGTCGTACACGCTCAACGAAACGGTATGAGGCGTCTGCCCATCAGGCACTGCATCTGGAGTTTCCTGTAACCTAATGACTTGTCTATCCGCAAATTCGCAACGATTATGTATGAGTGACATTGTGCCAACGGATGCACAGACGTCACGAGGACAACGACCAGGTTCTTCGATCTTGCCACGGTCAATTTCGACTTGTACGGTATGAGAACAAGTAAGACATCGGAAGAACGCGACTTTCATGTCCGGGATAACAGGAGTAGCACGGATGACAAGACCCTTGATGCAGATAAGCTTGTCGGTATCTGCGAAGCCATTTCAGGACCATGACACAAACATATTCATGGGACCGATTTACCACTCGGATTGAGGTCGCGCATATTGACAGACTGGAGTCCAAAGGGTCGCACTTTGTATACTTTGGCCATGATATCGGCGATTTCTTCGTCTCCTTGCTCTCCTTCCATGCCTTCTGCACCAGCTTGCTGGTCTTCATCAGCGATTTCCAGCATGAGATCCTTGAGCACCTGATCCATCGCGGGTATCACTTCCTGAGGGTATTTCTGGAGCTGCCCAAACAACTTTTTGCAAGGAGGGTAAGCGAGCAAGTTGACCATGTCCAAATTCAAGTCGGTCTGTCCCGTTTGACGCATGGTGCGTAGCTGCGTCTCGTATAAAACAACCTCGGCTTCTTCTGGGGTATCGAACATGATGGTGCGTATGTTTTGTTCGCGATCGTGCAGCGCACGGTACTTTGGCTTGAACCCACGAAGGCATTCACGGAAGAGCTTCATCGTCTCGGCGAGGTTCACGGTGGTACCCCATATCGCGCGGATTTCGTCGGGCTCGTCGGTCGGAGCTGCAGGTGCGGAGAGGTTAGGTGCGGATGAGGGTGGAATGGATAGGTGTGTTCCGTCCGAGTTGAGGTTGTCGCTCAACAAGT
>JBBPSB010000864.1:0-10070 GCA_038093375.1 Xerocomus brunneocitrinus
AATACTTGGTAACCCCCACATGATAGTGGTGGAGGAGCGGACTGGAGAGGATCGGCCCTCGTCCGCTGTAGAGTACCATATGCATGTACCGGAGCCACGTCAAGGGGAACCCCCTTCGAACAAAGGGATGGTGTGGTACAATCCAGAGGTACATGGGTGGGGACCGGAAAATGACCCCAATGGGCCATGGCCAGAAGAGGACATAGTCGACGCAGAAGTTGGCTATGAAAGTGAATGACCAATGAGGCAATCCCCATTGAGATATTGTATATACAATTGTACAATTTTTTATTTTCAATCTTGTATTGTTTTGAATGACAGGGAGTGACGAAACACTAGGAAAACTCCTAATGGAGTTAAGCTAGTAGTTACATGTCAGTCACGCTAATCACTAGTCAGTCACACTAGTGATCAGTAGACGTAATCAGTAACCTTACTGACATGCCTTACTGACATCATTATGTCAGCATTACTAATAATGACTAAGGTACAGTCTAGACACGATCTAGATTGATCTATGCTGTGCATGACATCATTAACTGTGCAATGCACAGTTGACTGTGCATCTACTGTGCACAACTATGCACAACTGTGCATGGCTGTGCGTTCATCAACAATCATCGTTGATTGACCACATGATGATTCAATCTCCTCTTTATCTTATCATATAAATATAGCATGTAATGTAAGATGTAAAATAGACTATTTAGTTGATTCAGACACCCGATATCTTATCTCTATTACTCATCCTCTGAATCTACCAATTGCTATTTTGACTCCGTACCAAGAGACTGCTAGAAGAGTGAGTCTCATCACTCTACATCTATCCCTATTGTTGTACTGTGCACCAAGCGGAAGGTATCCTACACTTCTGTTAACTCCGAAACTCATGTACCATAGCTCTGGTCAACTCTGGTCTTTATTAGGTAAATACATAGTCGTTCTCGCCCACTTGGCAGCGTCTGAGCTCTGGTCAACTCCGGTCTTTATTAGTTTCCTCAATAATAATGGAAATCAAGGTATCAAGGTCGATGGTTTTGGTGGTAGAGAAAAGACAAGCTGCAGTAAGCTGGCTCAAGGCGAAATTTGCAAGGGATGGAGGGAGTGCCTTGATGATAGTGGAACAGTAGTCCTTTTCATTGATGGCAATGCTGACTGACACGAGCTCTTCTCGTTTAGTAGAGAGCCCATCAAGGAACTGGCGGACATCTGCCCCTTTTGACAGACGAGACTTGAAGAACTGGGAGCGCAAGTCCATTTGTGCATACGCCCCCTTCTGAGTATATTCGGATACGATTTCGGCCCACATTGCTTTGACAGTGACAAGCCCTTTGACTCGCAGCGCAGTAGAGTCTGGGATGCGCTCGGTTAGTAAATGCTTTGCCATGCCCTCGTTCTTTCGCCACTGGGCTAATGTGTCCTGCTCTTCAGTGGTTGTGGGACTGCTGACGGTCGGAGCGGGTGTCGATCCATCAAAGTGGCCCCAAAGGGTCTTGGCTTCGACGGCGACTTGGAAGTGAAAGGAGAAGATTGCCCAGTTGGTCCCTTTAACGTCTAGCTTGGGGACGTTGCCAGGCAAGGTATCAGTGGTGACAGGAACATTGTTCATCGTATTGGTAGGCTGTTGCGCAGTTGAAACAGCAGGGCTCATAACCTGTAAAAGGCTACAAGTGTTCTGGCGGCACGATGACTATCGAGGGACAGCGGTACTCAGTTGTCATGTGGGAACAACGGACTAAATGGATTCATACCTATCGAGGGACAGCAGTACTGAATACCCGTCAGCTCAATGTATGTTAACGTACAGATAAATACTCACCTCAGTCGTCGTGTGGGAACAACAGACTGAGGTGACTGGCCATTGCAAGGCCAACTAAATATGATGTAACGACAAAGTGTGAACCAAACAAGGGTGCGCTCGTCTTGGACTGAGCACGAGTGCAGGTAGAATCGGATCTACGAGGGCTCGAGCACGAGCATGAACAAAGACACAATCAATGTAAGACTATACCATAGAACAAGAAACCTCGGTGCTGTGCCTTCGCCCGCTATGTGGCTGCACACGCACTTGCAACTTCCAATACACAGTTGTGCCAGATAGAAATGTGGGACAGTCTCTCTCTCCAGCAAGTAATTCATTGTATTTGTCTCTGCCCAGATAGCATGATCTCTGTCATTGAGCACAAGGAACATTGATGCTTCCTGTCCCTTCCAAGCAAAATACCCGGCAATGCAGCATACTTCGGTGCCATCTTCAGCAAGACCCGGGATCAGGTATAATGCTTTTGTGGTGTTGGATATAATGGAGTATTGCATTAGGACAACCTTCCCTGGGATATTTCCTAGAAATAGGTGATATTTTCAAAGAATCCTAGCAAATAGTTGATATTACAAGAATAATTGAAATGATCTACAAACTAATAGTCCCCTGAAATCATTTTGATAATTTGCAAGATTATCCTAACATTAAGAGCATATTTATGTAATTTTGACTCTAATTGTTTGAAATACTATAGTTGTAGTTTCAAGTATATTACATATTATATATCAGTTCACCATTTACTTTATTTATTCCAACCAGCAATGTAAGAGGAAAAAAGATTATATTATTATTAGTTAAACTACATATAAGTGTAGCAAGTGTTCGCATTTTTGACTATCAAAGTGTAGTAAACAAAGTGTAGTCAAAGTGTAGTCAAAGTGTAGTCAATAAAGTGTACCAAAAGTGTAGTAAATACAGTCTAGAAAAAGTTTAGTCAGCATAGTGTACCAAAGTGTAGTCAACAAAGTGTAGTCAAAGTGTATTCAAAGTGTACCAAAAGTGTACGCTTTTTTGACTACCATATATATGGCTCAGCCATTTGTTTGGTCCAGTTTGCCATGGGGCGCAAGAGGCGGAGAATTTGGTGTCCACTAAATCGCATTTTTGGCATTTTTAGACTTAGAGCAATTTTGGATGCTGTGGTAGACCTTTTTGGTAGACTTTGACTACACTTTTTAGTACACTTTTTTGGTACACCTTTTTGGTACACTTTTTTAGTACACTTTGACTACACTTTTTTAGTACACTTTTTTGGTACACTTTTTTGGTACACTTTTTTGGTACACTTTTCTGGTACACTTTGACTACACTTTTTTGGTACACTTTTTTGGTACACTTTTTTGGTACACTTTTTTAGTACACTTTTTTGGTACACTTTTTTGGTACACCTTTGTGGTACACTTTTTAGTACACTTTGACTACACTTTTTGGTACACTTTTTTGGTACACTTTTTTGGTAGACTTTTGGTAGACTTTTGGTAGACTTTTTTGGTAGACTTTGACTACACTTTTTAGTACACTTTTAGTACACTTTTTGGTACACTTTTTTGGTGCACTTTTTTACTACACTTTTTTGGTACACTTTTGGTAGACTTTTACTACACTTTTTTGGTGTACTTTTTTACTACACTTTTTTGGCAGACTTTTGGTAGACTTTTACTACACTTTTTTTGGTAGACTTTGTTAGGATCATCAAGGGTAGAATAGTTAGATAAGGTTAGAATTATCAGTGTTAGAATTGTCAAGGTTAGAATCAAGGTTAGGATTATCAGTGTTAGGACTAGTATCAAAGGTAGAATGGTTAGACAAGGTTAGGATTTTCAGTGTTAGGATCATCATGGTTAGAAAGGCCAAAATCGTTTAGTGACTATGATTACTATGAGTACTATGAGTACTATGAGAACTATGAGTTGACTATGAAAACACTATGAGTACTATGTGTACCATGTGTACTATGGCAAAACCCTGGTTTTGCTGATGTGGGACAGCGGCGTCACCTTCTTCCTCTGGCTCCTCACGACCACGGTGATGATCCCTATTGTGGGGGCGGGCAATGTTATTAATATTGTGATCTTCGTTGTGGTCCTCGTCTTCGTCGTTGCCCCCGCACAGGGCTCCCTTAGGCTCCTCATGACCACGACGTCTGTTCCTATCACGGGGGTGGGACACGGCGACCATAGATGACTGTAGAAGTTGAGTAGTCAGTAGCTGGGTAGACTAATAACGAATCTTACCTTGAGCACTTGGCGACCATTCCCATTGTGTGCGTGGTGGTCAATGTTATCATCGTCTTCGTCACCGCCTTGGTTGGCCGCACGCCGGACTTCCTCAAGCTCCTCGTGACCACGGCAATCATTCCTATCATGGGGGCGGGACACAACAAGCATAGATGACTATAGAAGAGTAGTCAGTAGCTAGCTAGAATAATAACAATCTTACCTTGGGCACTTTGACTGCTGTCTGGAGCAAGCATGCCAAATGGTCAGTTGGGACAGCGGCTCTGGCGTCAACCTCTTCCTCCAGCTCCTCACAACCACAGTGACCATTCACATTGTGGGGGCAGCGGTCAATACTCTCGATGTTGTGAGCATTTCATGGTCCCCATCTTCGTCGCCGCCTTGGTCACCCTCATGCTGGTCATCATGGGGGATCTCATAGCCACTGTCATGGCGGTCGTAGGGCCGGGGACGGCGACCATTGTAGTCACTGTTGTCATCTATGTCATGGCTGAACTGAAGCAGGTCTTCATCGCCCTTATGGGGTGCTTGAGCACCATGGGTAGCAGTGTCATGGCCGTGATCATGGGGCCTAGGATGACCACCATTGTAGTCGCTGTCGTTGTCTATGCCATCTAGATGCTGGACAGAATATATGTGTGATGAGTAGAATGTACTTGTGGATATGGAAAAAGACACAAACCTCCTTGTTGCCACCTTTGCGTTCCACTGAAGGGCGAGCTTGTGCATCCTTCGGCGATGCTTGAGTCGTTGCAATCTGTGAGATCACACACCTCATGACCTGGAGAGCGATGGGGGCGGTCTTTAGCTTAGGACTCACACCCTCATCATTGGCATCTCCTGTTTCGCTGTTGTGTGAGGCGTTGTAGTCATTCACAATGATACCTTCAACTAACGTTAATATACGAGTAGGCTTGTCAAAAATACAACCTCACAATTGAACTTACTGGGTTGCGACTGAGACACCGTCTTTGCTAATGTTTGTAGACATAGTCAGTAAGGGAAAACAGAAAAATGATACAATGGCTCACCATTTGAAGTCGCGGTTGACCTGGAAGTGCCGTGCAAGACTGGATCTTGTCAGCCTAGTGACCTTGGGATGGTAGTTGATTGTTGCCAATCAGGCCTGATGCCTAAGATGGGAGGTGTCGAAGTGGGGCCATTGGATATTGGTTCGAAAGGCTGGGCATGCTTCTTGCGTGGGCTGTGGTGTGAGACAGGGAATCGGATGAGTTCCATCGTGAGGTGACATGTCACCTTTGTCACTCACCACTCGGAGTCACTTCCATTTTTGGTAGCCTTTCGTTTGTTGCCGACTGCAACATTGAGTCCTGTGCCCTTGACAGTCTGCAACGCTCCTCCAACGTTGTCACCACCCCCATCTTTTCTCCCACTCCCAATTCTCCTTCCACCATCCTTTCCACTTTCTCCCCTTTCTGTATCATTCCTGTCACTCGACTCCAATTTTTCAACACTCATATCCGATCTCATCCGATCTTGTCGACCTGTCAATTTCAACATCCTTGGTGTATCTCCAGCGGTCATTCCCACACTTTCATCCCCCTGGTTCTCTTGGGATCCCAATAAACGCTCTGTCGCCAGGTGAGCTGTTATTTGTCGTGCAAGTAATGATAACTCACCAATCGACAGCAGCGGTTTCTCACCCTTGCTGACCCTACGTATCAGGTCGCGAATAGTGAATTGGTCCCCGGTACGGGCTTTTTTTGCAGTGGCTGAGTCTAACCCCCGATCTATAGCCTGATCTTGAGCTTCATTGTCACTCGCGTCCGACTCTGACACCATCACCTTCCCTGTACACACGGTGAGTATATTTACGGTGGAGTGTGTTTTTGCTCACTTTTTTTCCCTTTTGCTCTTTCAACGTACTGGTTTCCCGCTGTCTGGCCAGGTCGTATGACTGGTCCTGCTTTCTTTGTTCCCGACAGTCCAGGTGGCTGTCGAGCATTGTTGGCATTGGTGGCGGCCCTCATAAGTGTCTTGCTTTCGATCCGGGCTATCTCATTGATGACTTCTTCATGTTGCTTGTTCAATTCAGTGCTTCCGTCTGTCTGTCCTCCTTTGGCCTCTGCACCCTGTTGGGTCTGGTGTGCCTGTTTGTCAACCAATGTTGGAGTTTATATTCCATTTATGGTAATGATTACATAAGCTTAGAGCGGACTACTTAGAGTCTATTTCCTACTGTAGGTTCTCTAGTGTTTACTGAGTTCCTACAGGTATTGTCTACTTACTTATCCTAATACACATAGTGTTTACTGAGTTCCTACAGAGTATTCTACAGGTTATGAGCCCCGCCTGCGCTCAATAGGACTCACTCACTCACGACGGCGAAAATGCCTTATTTAGTGCTGTGCCGGCCCGGCACGAGGCCGCCAAGCCGGTTAAGCCAAGCTCTTTCAAGCCGAGCCAAGCCGGGCCATGAGCTCCACCCAAGCCCCTATGACGGCTCGGCGCGTTGTTTTGGCAAGCCGAGGCCAAGCCGAGCCAAACCGTCGAAGCCCCAGAAGCCCTGACTTCTGTGGCGGATCTCGTTCGGCAAGACCCGATTGCCTATAAAAGGTATGTTGACATAAATTTTAAGGTTTCATATTCTCCGCCAATCCGATCGCTCGCTTATTACCAAACTACAAGCGCCGGATGCCTAATTGTTCTGACGAAGAACAGCCTCGTCGGGCAAAACGTGCGCCCGTCCCCTCGGCACGTGTGACATGTGTCGATAATGCTGCTGAGTTGGAACTTTCCTCCCACCGTCAAGCAAAGGCAGCGACCCTGCCAGTGCAGCCTCTGCACGGCGAAAAACGGAAAGCAATTGAGGTCGAGAACCTCGATAGCACCACCGATCATGAGTCAGAGCCAGAGAGCCGACCCAAAAAAAGGGTTTTGAAAGGTATGTTTCATATTTTTCAATGACCGTTTGTATTTATCCCGTTACTAGGGAAAGGATGTGCTGTCACTCCTCCCGCAATTCCAACACAGCCGTCGAACGTAGTCGACCTAGTCGACACCGAGTCGGATGGTGGCCTCCTTCCAGATGTCCAGGTCGCCGATGTAGATGGGCCCACCAAGAAGGCACGAGGCGACCGCACGCAAGACGTGGAAAATTTCTTCTCCGAGCCGTACCTGAAGATCGACAAAAAGTATAGAAATTGTAACACTTGCTCGTGCGTTTTACATTTTTAATCGCTATTTTTTTGCTCATGGTTCTATAGTAAGCTACAGAAGAAACCCGTTGCTATCATCAACGAAACCACGACGTTGCGGCGCCACGAGCAAGCCAACCATGCCGCCGAATATCGAAAATGGGCAGCCGACAACAACTTCGCCTCTATGCTGCCCGAGGATACTAAACGGCGTCGTGAGATGGCTCGTGAAGGTAGCTCGTTAGGGAAATCTGAGCTCAGCCGGCAGTCCTCGCTCGATAACCATCTGGTGGCCAAGGAACAAGTTGTCCGTTACTCGGACGCTAGCTTGCGGGACGCTGTCGTCAGGTGGATCATCGAGACCGATCAGGTGAGTATGCTTGACGATGTTGATACATAAACCTACTGACGATGCATAAATTCGGCATAATTGTAGCCAATATCCGGTGTAGAACATCCCGCCTTCTATAATGTGCTGCAAATCGTCTCCCGCGCCCCGAATGGAATCAACATACCCAGTCGCAAGATCACGAGAGATGCAATCGTTGACCTTTTCCACAAGAATATCAAAAGCCTTCGTCAAACGTTTGCAGTGAGTGCTACTGCAAGCTACGTTACAAGTTTTGCTAATGAATAGAGTGATGTCGTTCGAGGACGTGTCAACCTGACATGTGATGCTTGGCAGGCATCAAATGTCGACGCTTACTTCGCAGTCACTGCCTCATGGATCGAAGAACGGTCACCGCGAGTATGGATCCTTCAAAATGGGCTCCTGGGTTTTGTTCAAGTCAACCATGCGCACGATGGAGTTCGTCTAGGACAAGCCCTCTACAAGGCAACCAAGCGTGCCGGCGTATCACACAAGGTATGACACAATATAATATATTCCGAGTCATCTAATGATATAACTTGAATGTACCGTCATTTTATTAGATCGGCTATGTCACAAGTGACAACGCGAGCAACAACGACACGATGATGGAGGAGTTTGGGCGGTTAGTCTCGGCTGAAACGGGACAGATGTTCGATGCCAAAAAACGTCGATTACGGCGAGTCATTAATAACTTAATGTGATTGACGGTCTAACGTCTTACCATTGCAGTTGCATGGCCCATGTGATCAACCTCGTTACCCAAGCGTTTATGGAGACCGTTAGCACCTCCAAGCACTATGACCCTACCACCCCCGAGGCAGATTTGGTCGCTACAAGTGATGGAGATGATCGCGACGTGATTGGTGTCATTCGTGCCATCACTGTCAAGGTAAGTGAAGTGGTTCCTTAAATTTCCCTTTCATCCAACGTCTTACAGGCACGCTCGTCGGCGAAACGCAAAGAGATGTTCAAAAGTCTTCAGACTCGAAACCGCCCGTTGCAGCTACTGGTTGACATGAAGGTGCGGTGGTCGTCTACGTTTGTTATGCTCCGTCGCGCGCTGGACCTGAAGGAGGTAGGAGATCCGGTCTATTTAATATTCACACACTAACAAGTCTCAGGAGGTGAATACTTTTGTAGCGCGTCTGGGTTCACAGGAGCGGGATGGTGAGAAACGTCGCAAAATATATGAGCTACAGTTAAATGACACTGAGTGGGAACGTGTCCACCATATCTTAACGCTACTGGCGGTACGTGTCATGTTACTATGCTTCGTGACAAAGACACTCACTACAGCTCACGAAGTATGCTGAAAATGCCCAACACGCGTTCTCGAGTGAGTGTGGGCCCACTCTGCACACCGCTTTGCCAGCACTGGAAGCACTTCATAAAGTGTGGTCGGCACGTGCGAGGAGCAAGAAATACAACAAATTTAGTGATGCGCTTGAGGCTGGACTGAGGAAGATCTCAACGTACTATGACCGTACATCAACGTCTGACGCCTATATCATTGCCATGAGTGAGTATTTGACATCTATTTGCTACGTGACTAATGGGCAATTGTAGTACTCGACCCGAATCAAAAACTCAACTACATCCGTGCGAGTTGGGGTGAAGAGCTCTACACCAACGCAATACGCCATGCTGAGACCATCGTGCGTCATTACAAACTAAATATGGTAGGATAATGGGGACTAACAAACAGAAGTACGAGGAACGCTATCACACCATGCACGGCAATGCTAGAGAGATGCTACAAGTGAACCGGACACGTCCCATCACATGCCAAAACCCAAAGGTCCGAGCGCTCTTGAATGAGCTAATGGATGAAGACGAGAGTGATGACGAAGGTGATTTGCCGACTACAAGCACGAGCCGGCAATCAGAAGACCCCTCAAGGCCATGGCTGCGTGGCTTCCATGAATACCTCAACACGCAAGACGTTCTCGGAGACCTCTCAATCATCCAATGGTGGGGTATCAATTCCGTGCGGTATCCTGTCTGGGGATCACTTGCACGCGACTTTCTTTCAGTCATGTCAAGCTCCGTTTCATCTGAGCGGGTGTTCTCGTCTGCGGACATTACCATTAGCAAGCGGCGCAACTGTCTCAAGGCCGACATTGTCGAAGCGCTTCAATTCCAGAAGTGCGCGTCAAAATCAAACTTATTATTCCCACAAGAACTGTCTGTGTTGGCGGAAACTCAAGAGGGGGCGAGGTCAGACGAGTCAGAGGGTGAGGGCGCAAGTGACAAGGATGGGAATTGGGACACCGTGGTAGCTACATAGTTGTCAGGCGTACATCAAATGAAGTAGTATTCAGTGTCTAGACATGAGGCCATGGCTTCTGCATAGCATCAGGGAAATTTTTAAGGGCAGATATTCCTTGGTATATATGATCAACTATATATCATTGTAATATGTATAGATATGGGTATATATTCTCTGATAATTTACAAATCACAATGACATTGGCTAGATA
>JBBPSB010000865.1:0-10054 GCA_038093375.1 Xerocomus brunneocitrinus
CCCAGGCGTGGTCCCCGTTTGTCGCGGTAGCCGTGGCGCACATAGCCCGAGGGTCCCAGACTCGCGGGATATCCTACGCATGGGCACAGAACGCGGGTCCGATCGATGCGTCCTCGTTCGCCGTCCGTCGAACAGCTGGGTCACATTCGAGACGTACGAGATGGGCGCGTTGAAGTAGCTGTTTGACAGACACACTGTCCGGTCTGTAGGTGCGGTGCCGGGGGATGCGTCAGCCGATAAGTAGGAGACGGAACCCACTCGCTCGCGTGACTGGGATCACGATACGGCCCTCGTACGCCTCGACCAACCACCCTTGAGGACTCGGGTATCTAGTGAAACAAGTACGTCAACAATGCCCGATCGCAACCAGCGCGGCAACCGCACCTGCTTGACGACGCTAATCCTACCCCGCAACCACTTGTACCGGCTCAGCACCTCCCGCACCCACGCATCGAGCCGCGTCGCGACCGTGAAGCACTGAGGGCATCGCCGTTGGGCGAGAGGACAACCCGTGGGTGGGGGACGCGTTCGTTGGCGGTGTGGTCGCCGCTCACGCCGTCACGTCGATGATGAAGTTCATGGCGTGTAGGAGAGGCGTTTCCTCAATTTCTATCGGGGATACTGGCGCCCGGATCTCTTGAGCGCGTCCTATCGACCAAATGAAACGAGGGTCAGCTGATGTTCGCGTCACTTATTTTGCGCCCACCTTGGCTGTTCTTCAAAGCTGATGCAAGCATATCAGTCCGCAGAAATATCGCACGTGAAAAGACGTACTAGAGAACACCGATACGAAGCTCTCAAACGTTTCCCCAGTCGCTTTACTGGGTGAACTCCAGTCTGGTGAAAGAATGTACCTCACAAGTGAACTAGGTACAATGAGTAAGTGTTTTAGTATGGGAATGATACAGGGCTTACCTCCAGTCGAGTGAAAGAGAAAGTTGGAGGAAAAAGGAAATGACTCACTGAGGCCGCGAACGAGTGTACCAAAAAAGGAAAGTTAGACACTTACAGTTGATCTCCAACACTTTTCCACCGTTTGACCCTTTCGGACCTTGCTGCAGATGCACGATCCCCGCTAGATGACACAGGACGCGGAGGACGACGACGACTCAGATCAGTCGCGGTGTATACACGAGCTCGAGGATCCGGCATACATGCGCGCTTGGCGCTTCACACCGCCCACGCAACACGACCTTGCCGAGGACTTTGCCGTGAGCCTCGGCGCCGGTTGAATTCGGGTATGAAGTCGACGTCCGTCAGGTGTACCGCGGCCCCCTCTCGATCCTGCTCGCCTTCCGTCCCCACCACCCACGTTAGACACGCCCCCTATCTCTACGTCTTACACGTACCACGCCCGCGCAGTCCAAGCCCGAGTCCACCGCCCTCACCTCCATCCCACTCGGATACTGAACCCATTGACGTGTCGTTCTCGACGCTGAACAATACGAGCAGACCGGCCCCGGGCGAGACCCACGTTTTCGCAGGCGAGTGCGAGCAGGAGTAAGAGTGGTGGGACGCGTTGCGCGCGATCGCCGTCCTATACGCCTTCTCCACCTTCGTTTTAGATGCCCGGCGGTCCCGGTGGTGTGCGCGCGTCGAAAATCAGCCGAACGGACTCACGATCGAGTGCAGGCTCTGTGACCGCTGCACCCGCGCCCACGGATGCGAGGAAACTAGGGGACGAGTGCACGTCGCGTGTGCCAGCACCAACGACGACGACATTGCCGCCGCCGGGATCAACTGGCAAGAACGAACGCGCTCCTTACAGAACGGGCACAATTATTGACAGAGTTGGTAGCGCTCAAACGCGCGCGTTCTATCAGCGGCGGGGTATGAGTGTTGGCACCGAGACACGCGCCCGCGTTTGCTTATGATTCCCTCGTCGATGGATACAATATGATACAGACGCTGCCCCTTTACAGTGACTGAGAAGATATATAATCCTGCTCGCTAGTGCTGAGCAAACGGTCATCAGCATTGAACGTTGAACATGTATGACTTAAAACTTACAGTTGGCAGTGCTGGCGTCTCGTGCCATAATCTTACTGCCCGCTTAGCCACTTTCTGTCCACTCAACACTCCTGCAGGCATGATACCCATGAAGTGAGAACGACGAGCGGGGAAGTGTTGCGGCTGGGGATCAGTAACCCCGTTGGAGATGCAGTGGATCGCTTGTGTGGTGGCACATGCGAAAGCATAACAAGACGTCTTGAGCAGACGAAAGTCGGGCATGAGGTGATGAACTAGCAGCGTGATGCCCGAGAGCGTTCTGAGAGAGGGAGCCTGATGTGCTGCCCAGGTCAAGTGGTGGACACGTTCCCCAACAAGTGCATCAACGGGACGCAAGACCGTAAAGGTGTCGACGGAAGGGCCCCAGAGGCCAAGTCGGGCTGGGATCGTATGGTCCCGAATAGTACGTGCGACCTTGATTCGGATGGGGGCTGGATGGGGGTAGAGACGACGTTGAACACAAACACAAGAAACTCGTGCTGGCAGTCCTTCCACTTTCTTTCCTTGTAATGCGACAACTCCGTCACGACATAGAGCTCCTGAGGGTCGTGCTGACTGAGCTGGTGACACCAGGCAGAGGGAGGCTGAGGGTTGTGGTTATCGAAGAGAACCTGGATGGACTTGTCAGAGAGGGAGGGGAGGGGAGGGAAAGCGATGGAGAATGTGATGTTCATGGTTGGATGTTATATAGTTCGCTGCAATGGAATAGACACCGACGTCATTCGCACATCAATAATGACGTAATACCAGCAGATCTTTTCTTTTTATTCCAGCAAGTCCACCAATACATCAAAGGAAAACTGCGCTATTTCAGTGCTGTACTTAGCAAGCTAGAGTTCGGGTTTCTGGGATACAAAGGGAAACAAAAAGAAATTATTCAGGCAGCCTTCTCAGGTGAACAGGTTACTGTGTGTCTGGAGATCGAACCCAGATAAATGCGCTGCGTCAAACTCGCTCCAACGAAGATGAGAAAGGTCTGCTTCTAGTGAATTCTATTGAATCTGCTTGCTCAAGATTGACAGAGTCTCTGCTTTCAAGTCACTTGCGTATTGTGTACTAGAACGGCAGATGCATCTCGATTCTCATTTCCCCACTCCTCGGTAAGAGTTGGCATGATATTCGTGTTTCCAAATCGATTCACATGTGCTGGACAGTTCTCATGAAGCATCTCGTCCGGGACGGAGGAGGGAGCCTGTTTCTTGCGGGTACGCGTGTTCTTCGCTGTAATTGTGTCATACATGATCTCACCTTCCCAGAATGCGGTGGACAGGGTCAGACAACTTAAGTATGAGTCTCACCATTGGTTCCTGGGAAGAGCAACGGAATCCGAGGAGTCAATCGCCTCAAGTTTAGAGGGTCGGAATTCCCGGCCTTTCGACGGCTTGCCTCGTGTGATGGATTGGTCACCCATCTGGGTTGTTGAGGCAAAGTGAACAGCCATACTTTACCCCTCATTCAGCTGCGTCTGTTAGCTCAACTGCCGAATTTGACTTCGGTATCTGAGGTATGTCGTGACATTGCGTGGCATGCCTATCCTGAGCGTTTTGAGTCCTTTATCAAGACAGTGAATCTTAGTGCATTTCGTACAGTTCCGAGAAAGAAGGAAAGCTCTCAGAATCTCTCTCTCTCTATCTCACTCCCTTTACTCCTCGTAGTTCCCTTGTACCGTTCCCTTCACTCCCACAACACGTAAAGACGAGATTGGACAGATACTTTTCCACCGTTCGACCCTTTCGTTGCTCGCCTTGTCCTCCCTCTACCACCACACTCAGCGGAATCGCCTGGAGCACGATCTTTCTCGACCACCCCCCGGGTATAAATGCCCTGACCAACACCATCGGTTTCTTTCCCTCCCTCACCACCTCCGCCATATGTTTCCAACGCGTATTCGCAAACACTTCACACCCGCACTTGATCCCAAACGGGTTGGCGTTCGCCCCTCGGGCGTCAAAGATGACATTGACCTGTCCCCCGACAAGATTGAGATCGACAAGAGTGAGTTTGGACGGGTGGGCGCTGAACCGCGTGTGATGTTTCCTGAGCTCAGCAAGGATGACTGTGTCCAAAAATTTGAGATCTTTGCTACGCACAGCGGACATTTGTTCATCTGTGTGTATGGGTGCACGTGCGTGTCAATGGTCGAGCGGACAAAAGGGTCACGAAATGTAACGTACGGGTTCGAACGAACCGCTGGTGGACCCGCGTACAATATTCCTTGTGCTTTCCGTTTCGCCAGTCGTACCGCTGACATTTCCGGCTGCAGTAATAGGCGTGGAGACAGCCTCCACACCGTTTGAACCGGCTCATGTGGCTCGCTTTCGAACACTGCGTGCGTGCCGAGATCAGCGTGTTACAGCAGATGAAAGAGAATGCCGCTCACCTCCTCATTTTGACAGGATTGAATGTGCCAGTTGGCGACGTCGCGACGCATCAACCTGCATCGCTCATCGACTGCGTCTTTGAGCCTCTTCCAAGCCTTGTAGATCTCCCCGCCCGTCGAGAGTTTGGCTTCCAACCTCTGCGCTGTGACCGAGTCGACAGCAAGCATGATCGGATGCAAGATAGAGCGGTAGACCGTATACCCGCGAAGCATCTCGAGTAATGTGACTGGTTGACGCTGTGCCTGTGGTTGCTCCGTAAACGGCAACAACGCATCGCACTTGAGGAGCGATTGGACGAGCCCGCGCTCTAGTGCCTGTGAGAGAAACGGGAAAGCATCCAAGTCCTCAATGCGTGTTCTCAGGATCACGATCGCGTTGATCATACAACGCGCGGCGAGTACGCGCCTATCGCCCGCCCAGGCACGATCGACGACGTACTCGAGGATTTCTGCTGCGGCCTTGATCATGCCCTGGCGCAAGAGCGCGAGGCGAATTTCCTCGTGAAACCCAAACATGGTGACGATGTGCAAGTCCCATGCGACACAGTTCAAATCCAACTCGTCCGAATGGGAGATTTCATGATCGAGATGGCAGAGTGAGACGGTGGCGATGAGCTCGGGTTCACCCTGAAAAAGACTGAGCAGGTTTACCCAGTCGATGGGGATGTCCATCTCGTGTGCGACGAGGAAACATGAATTGAAGATGGCGGATTCGCGTTGGGGGTTCCCTTTACGGTTCCGACTCGAGAATCGGGGATCTCGGGTTTCGATGAACCAGAGATCGCAGATCATGCGCATCATCTCGCGGTCAGAAGTAATCGTTTTGGACCAGGACATGAGGAGCCTGTCGCGGACGAGTCCGAGTAACTCTAGGACGGCGGTCTTGCAGGTGTACCGGATGTTTATGTCAAGA
This sequence comes from Xerocomus brunneocitrinus, assembly GCA_038093375.1. Classification (NCBI taxonomy): domain Eukaryota; kingdom Fungi; phylum Basidiomycota; class Agaricomycetes; order Boletales; family Boletaceae; genus Xerocomus; species Xerocomus brunneocitrinus. The sequence continues at coordinate 5,304 of JBBPSB010000865.1, forward strand.
CCTTCTTTGACGATGACAGTTCGGTACAGGTAGAGGACCCAGCGTCGGATGTCGGGCCAATGGGCGGAGAGTCCTTTGGCAAGTTGTTGCCAGAGATTGTTGTGGTTGAGCCATATGGGGAACGTGATGCCGAGGCCAACCAAGGAAGCATAGACGAATTCGAGGTCTTGGGCTGGAAAGTCCTCCCCGATAGTACCACTCGGGATTCTGTTTGCATCGAGATGGTCGTACATCATGGATACCATGCGAAGATATTGGGTGGGTAGACATGCGCTGTCACTGGCAAAACCAGTGAGTTTGGAAAAAGCTTCGATGGAGTGTTTGATTGAGCCGTTGATAAGAGTCTACGGGGGGGTCATATCAGTCAAAGAACGGTGAATATGGTTCCGGAACCGACGTCAAACTCTTCCTCTGAGAGACATTGGTGTTGGCTTCGCATCGTAGCAACGAATGGGTGAGATATGTAGAGCTGGAGGACACTGGGTAGAGGTGCAAGCTATCACTCCCAGATCAAGTCGCACGCGGAGTTTTGACTTGGGTTATGGTATCAACAGGTTCCGCCATTCACCGCTGACGGCTTTCCTGGTCAACGCCTTTCGTCATTGTCGTTGCCTAACACCTCCACGACCACCGAGGGCGTACAGAGCCTGGATTTCGTGAAGTCGTCTCGTCATCCGCAGTGTCAGCGGTATTCGCCGCCACCAAGACATCATTCTGCGCCGCATCTATGACTGCCTTCCCATCAAGCTGGAGCATGCATATCTCCTCTTCTAAGCACATCTCTGGGCTGCTTGTATAAGATTGAGTTTTTGATCACACTATTCTGTCTGATGTGCGATTGATGGCAAAAGACGGGCGGCGCTCTCCGGCTCCATGAGCCATGGCGAGCTGCTTCAAATGTTTTACGTCGCATATTCCTAAACAAAAAATCGGAGATACAAAACGAAAGAATACACTCTTCACAATATTCCATGCAGGCATCGAGATCAAAGAAACCAGAAATCCACCATCAAAGGATGCTTAACCTAACAGCTCAGTACTGGGTACTTGATGCAAGGAAAGACCTCACTGTGATGAGCTGACAAGGAAGGCAACTTCCGCGAAAAACCAAAGTCGCGCATCCTGATGCGGCCAGTGGCAGTAATGTACTGCCCGCTCATAGTATCTTCATCGACGTTGGCGAGGACCGATTCAGAGATTTTCTGAACCTCTGCTTCCCCAAGCATTTGACGCAAAGCGCCCTCCCAATCCTCGCACTTTTGCTCTGCGTCAGCTAGCATTGCGAGAAGTGTCAATTTCAATGACAGTGCTTCAGCAAAGTTCTTCTTTATAAAATCGGGAGGAGGGAGTGAAACAGCCGAACGATACTGATAAAGAGAAACCCTTTGTTAGATATTTCCAACGATATTTGCGAAAAAATCCCACCAGAATGTTGATTGCATCGTGCACAGTTTTGCGGTGGTCGGCGGTGTCCGTGGTGTTGCTAGACCCGAAGTCAACCCCCAGAGGTGTATCCTTGAGTCGAGCGGCAAGTAACGAAGACAGTCTCCCAGTTGAAGTCGCTGCAGGCGACCACTCGTTGTGCGGGGGAGGTGGTAAGGTCGTGGTGTAGCGTGTGGGCGTCCCCTCAGTGCTTGACATCGCAGTTGGCCAGACTGGACAGGCCGATTGCCTTCCTAGTCCTTAGCGCTTAGCCTTCAGAGCAGCAGACGTTGAGTCGGTCGGAGTCACGCGGTCACGTGAATGTTGTGACAAATGTGACCGACGCGGAGCCGTGAGTTATGAGCTCTTGTCGTCCTCATCGTCCCGAACGACGACCAGCGTCATAATGGCCCTCTCAGTCGCAAGTGATACCAGCGACGATGATATCGACTGGGAGGAAGTTTACGTCCCGGAGCAACAGCAGCAACTCGACGTACCCCTCGAGCTGGAACTCGAGTCTCCGCCCACTCCACAGCAAAATATTGAAATCACTCTCCAAACGCGATCCAAGAAGTATAACCCCAAGTGAGCGCTCACTGTACCCATCACTTCCGCACTCATCCGGTCCGTTATGAATATGAATAGGAAAGAAGCCGCCGCTACCCTGCACACCCGACGCGTTCTCCGTACCTCTTGCCACAAGATACACACTATCGGCCTCCTCGTCAACGCTCGGATACGGAACAAATGGATCAACGATCCCTTGCTCCATGTTAGCGTCCTCCTTCTATCCCTTGTCCTCTGACTCATCGCACCAGGCTCGGCTTCTCTCCATTACCCCACTCGCGCTCCAAAATGGATTCGCAATGATACACAAGTCCCGTATTCCAGATCAGAACAAACGTGGTTGCCTCTTTGAAGCGGCCGTCGATCGTCTTGTCACTTGGTGGTCTGAGACCTTCTTTGCCGTCACACCTACCGGCCACATCAGGAGTCAAACCTTTGAGGAAGTGGAGGACCAGATCGCTTCCACCAGCAATCCCGATGCGCCGGAGTCCGAGCACACCGGCGATGAACGCATTCGGAGCGTCGAGTCCCTCATGAAGCATCTCCTCATGCAGCGTGGATCTAGAGATACTAGTGCGCAGCTTTTTACTGCGCTGTGTCGGGCCCTCGACATTCCCGCCAGGCTTGTCGTTAGCTTACAGAGTGTTCCTTGGAAATCGGGATCAGTCATAGGGGCGAGATCACTGAGTAAGTAAACGTGTTTGGCAGCCGCTTCACGTTCTGTCTAAGCGATTATGTCAATGTGTTGCCAGAATCGCCCGATCCAACGACCACACCACCTGTCTTTTGGACGGAGGTATTTTCCCGTCCAGACTCGCGCTGGTTCCCCGTGGATCCCATCCGCGGCATTGTCAACAAACGTCACGTTTTTGATCCAAGTGCTCACAACTCAGCGGCAAGTAGGAGCCCCATCAGGCAAGATAACCGCATGTTGTATGTCATTGGTCTGGAAGAAGATGGCTTCGGTCGCGATATTACCGCGCGATATGCCCGCGAATACACAGCCAAAGTATCCAAAGTTCAGGCTGTCGGCGCGGGCCCTGCTGGTGGGCGTAAAGAGTGGTGGGCCAGTGTCGTGCAATCCATCACGAGACCATATCGCCTTGTGTGTATCATCTAAGCTCCATGGAGACAACGGAGATGAATTCATTCTAACGGATTTCTTCTTGTTCACAGCAAAGGGACGACCTCGAGGATGATGAGTTACACATGCATCAATTGACAGAAGGCATGCCAACCACGATCGTGGGCTTCAAGAATCATCCCTTGTGCGTTTCCATTTCTCATTGCTATTTTTGTGGGGGATACAGTTGACTTATCCTTTTTGTGCCGCGTTTTTTTAGGTACGCCTTGGCTCGTCATCTCAGGCGTGATCAAGTCATTGATCCTCCCACGGAGCTTGGCAAATTCAGAGGGGAGCCCGTATATCCACGTTCGTCTGTGATTTCCCTGAAGACTGCGGAGAATTGGATGCGACAGGGACGTGTAATACGTCAGGGCTGTCAACCCATGAAAATGGTCAAGCAGCGCGCCGTGACCATCAGTCGACGACGAGAGATGGAAGTTGCGCTCGAACGGGCAGAAGCGGAAGGCCACGCCGGCGGTGATGAGGAGCTGATGCAAGGGTTGTATTCGCTCTCACAAACGGAGGTATACACGCCGGAACCTATCAAAGATGTGCGACTTTTCCGTTGCCCTCTCTATCGGGAGTTAACGAAATATTTTCTTTTGAGCAGGGGAAAATCCCTAAGAATGATTTCGGCAACATCGACTTGTACGTGCCCTCCATGCTACCGGAAGGCGCAGTGCATATCCCATGTACGTCTATCCAAATTGCTTCCTTGTTTACAGCTGACTCAAGTGTCGACTTGCCACGTAGTTAAGGGGGCTGCGAAAATAGCCAAAAGACTTGGTTTTGATTATGCAGAGGCGGTGGTGCGTGCCACCATTCTGGTCAAACATATGGACATTCATGATATCATTTTTTCTGCTCACGTTTGGGTGACGTGTTTCTATTGATCGATCTAGACGGGGTTTGAATTCAGAAAACGGAGAGCGATGCCTGTCATCCAAGGTATCGTCGTCGCCGCCGAGAACGAAAACGTGATCGTGGAGGTATGTGTCATCGTCGGATTCACATCACACCACTCTATATCCCTACCCGTCCGTGGCTGACGTGATTTTGGCGGTGATCTAGGCGTGCCTAGAAGCGGAACAAGATGCGGAAGAGAGGGCCCGTGCAAAGCGGTTAGAGCGGGTGTGTAAGCGGTGGACACGACTCGTGCACGGCCTTCGCATTCGGGAACGACTGCAGAAACAGTACGCGTTGGTTGAGGTGGATGAACCTGAGCAGAGTGCACCTCTCCAACAGCAGTCACAACAGCCACTGCAGCGATGTGAATCGTGGCTGGATACGGATGGAAATGAGGTAGGTCCATTATTCCAGCTGAGTTGTCCCGTTGACTCATGAACCTGTGTCTTTCTTTGCGCCATCGTTAGCAACCTGGGGGGTATCTCACTACTGCGGACGATGTCGTACAGCCTTTTCATCTTCCGCGCGATGTCCACCGGTACGACCCTGCGACGGTGGCAACAACGTCCGCAGTGCGCTTGGATGGGGATGACGATCGAGTTCGTACGCGTACTCATCCTCAATTGGACAGGGACATGGACCTCGAGGCAGAATCAGTCTCCCAGGATCAGTCGCTTGTCCCGACCGGGGCTGTCGGTGTCAATGGAGACATGGCGGTGGATGAGGTGGA
>JBBPSB010000866.1:0-10046 GCA_038093375.1 Xerocomus brunneocitrinus
AAGTAAAGGTAGAGGGGCGCAGTTCTTTGATCCTGGCCATAGCATGCTCGACTCGGGCAGTGAGGGCAGTGAGGGACTCCTCAGGGCGTTTCCTGATACTAAAGAACTCATCATAGGCGACAAAGCGAGTTCCAGCTTTCTGTTGGACAAAGAGGTCCTTCAGAGCCTTCCAGGCTTCGATGGGATCGTCCTGGTGCTTCCTGATGTGCACTCGCTGATCAGGGGTGATGTGGAGCATGATTTCCCCAGCAGCCCTGTCCTGCTTTTTGAAAAGTCAGGGTACAGAACGAAAACTTACCACACATGACCATCCATAGTCCAATGGTGTTGCCGAACTGCTCAATTGTACTCTTGTCGAATGTGTCTGGACTATGTTGGACACTAGTGGCCTCCCGAAAACCCTTTGGGGAGAGGCTATTGCTCATTGTGTTGGGTCAAGAACCACATAGCAACGAAGGTGCTCAATGGTGCTACACCCTACAAACTTGTCTATAAGGAGAAACCAAGCCTAGGAAACATATCTGTTTGGGGTTCAAAGGTCTGGGTGCACAATGCAGGCCACATGAAGCTAGATGTGCGTGCCCACAAAGGCTTTTGGGTTGGATTTGATGCCGAGAGTACGGTGCATTGGATCTATTTCAAGGATGGTGGCTGTGTTGTGACGAAACTGTTAAGGGACTAAGGGCGACTAGCCAGCTTGGGACCAACTCAGGACGACTCTGCAGTCCACTATGAGTAACCAAGAATGATATTTAGAGTGTAGAACGAAGATACAGTACCTGCAGTCCACTGTCAGTAACTAAAGAGTCTCAGAGTGGACTTGCAGGGGGAGATGTGCACTTCAAGTAAATACTAGCAAACAACTGACAAGCCACATCAGCCACATCATCAGAAAGTGAAATGGGTGCCACACAAGCAGATCTAGAAAAGTGGTAGGAAGGAAACTTGAATATGGAGAACATCATGAGAATAAAATCAAGTCGAATAGAGTGCAAAATCACAAAACCTAACAGTTTGTTCTGGTAGAACCAATGGCTTGCTTACAGCACGGCTCAACATGTCGGCAGTATCCCACGTAAACCCGAGATCTGCAAGCCTCTTCATCGTGGCATCAACAACCTGAGCTGCAACTTGCGCAGCCAGCTGATTCACTTCTACTTCCGTCGTGGAGCGAGTTTTCCTGCGCACGGCCTGCACGGGCTCGGGGGGCAGAAATGGACCCAGGCCGAGCAGGCTACCCCATTCCTCTGCCAGCCAGCGGTGCTTGTTCATGTCGTTGTTTGTGACGTGCGGCAGTGCACCATAGACGATGGCATAGTGAGCGACATCGACCTCAGCGGAATGGTCGGCAGCTTCAGCGAGGAGGTCGTCAGCACAGGCAAAAGACTCGTTAGGTGAGATGAATTCACGCGCCAGGGTAATCATCCCTTGTCGGAAGTCCCTTGCACCCCATTGGCAGCCAAAAATCTCATAATTTCAGGTTGGAAGGTCCTTGTAGAATTCGTCTGGAGTCACCCGCTCGCCATTTGTGACACAAAGATACCTAAGATAAGATCAAGTTAGCCCCCTAGAGAAGCTGAGCTCCAGCGGAGAAAACTTACGTTTGGTACAACCATGGTGCTTCTTCCCCGTGCTCGACGCCAAATGTGTACCAAAAATGTGTAAGTAAAAGTGTAGCAAAAAAACATAGTAAAAGTGTACGAATCAGTTGCTGCAGGAATATCCAATTAGTATAGTTGTTGATGGTCGACTGGAGTCCAAGGATGTTTTTGTCCTATTTTGATGTGAATGATATATTGGATAACTGAAAAGGGACTCATTCATTCTGCGTCACATCCACCTGGAGTGCATTGACCCATGAGATCACTTCGCTTTGTAAGATCTCGACTTGTACCCCAACTAGAACACGATGAGCAGTAATCACATTTAATACATACACTCACGTTATACGATGCCTTGCCTCACAGCCGGTTCATCATCTACAACATGCACAGGCATAGTTGTGGCCTCGACAGTGTATGTTGGCCTCAGAGTAAAGGGAGGGCTGACCAGCCACGATGAGGGGATGCATTGCGAGTGTGGGAATAATTGTCTTGTGCATCATCTTCAAGTGCATATTCAAGCGCATTCCTCTTGACACTGCCATGTGTGTGCTGTGGCCTCGACAGCATAGGTGGTACTCGACTGACACCTTCAAGCAACTTGTGAATGTCGTGAGTGTGGGATTCATGGTCTTGTGTGTCATCTTCGACTTGTGACATGCATGGTGTCCCCGATGTAGGTTGCCACCCCCAAACAATACATATGTAAGTGAAGTGGATTCCGGTGGGTGCACAACTTGAGCCATATTCCTAGACCTTTTAAGGGCCAGAAAAATTGGGGTTTGGCTGATCTGGGAGTCTGGGAGCAATTCTGCGATTGCTGACTCAGCACAGTCTGTGTCTGTTGGCACAGATCAACTTAATGAATAAGTTCTGACTGGCCATAGAGGGTCACAATTTTCGCCATGGAGAATGTGAATATAGTAAATGTGCCTTACTTCTATACCAAGCATGCATCCACAAGCCATGGCACCAGACCATTGCCAATGCACCCCAGACTCTTTCTCCCTCATTCCACTGAGTGAATACTAGCACAGTGTTTGATTTCAAAAGACACTTCAGCACTTGGCCATAAATTCCCAAATTGAAGTGTTGAAAAAGGGCTACAATGTAGGGGCAAGATTTATATACTCACAAATTGCATCTTCCTTACCTCTTTGTGTGAATCCTCGCCCTCCACCTTCCTTTTACTTGTTCCTTTTAAAAGTCCCAGTCTGGACCAGTCCTAATTGTAGTACTGACTCTTAGCTTTCATTGCAGTGGCCTCCTGTTGTTGTCAATATCTTTGAGGATCAAGGCTACATCAACACCTGTGCCACCTTTGGAGCCTGCCCTTCATGTGGCACTTACAGTATCATAGCTGATGCAGGTGCTGACATCCTCTGCTCTCATGGAATTGGTCCCCTAGACAAATAAGTAGATGGTCACATCTTTTCCTACATTCTGTGCCCCTGCCTGGCCAATACAATTCAAGTCGACAGGCTTGGCATGAGCAGATCACTCCCATTGGAAAATAGAAATCCCACAGCAGAATCTGGTTTGAGGGCATAACCTTCCCAGATGGAATCCAGGAATCTAGTGAGGATGACACAATGTTTGCCCCTTCAAGATTTATCCAGCTTGTTGCCACACTCTGAACATGACCAAATTTTTATATAAAACATCCATTGACCAGGTCGCTAGTGAGCTCGGAGTTCCTTGGGAATCTTTGGCCCATCTACTAAGGTAGGCCTCATACAGATTCATCCAATGTCACATGATGAACTGCTCTACAGTGTGGCAAAGTACAAAACAAAGAATAGCATACTAACAAGACCTATTTATATGACATGCTGTGAAAGTAGAGCAACTGAGGATAGGTCTGCCAACATGATATGAAGTTTCAGGCACTGTATCAAGAGACACTGAAAATGGATGCATATTTACATCCAAAGTGAATCTACGTACTGGGAAGGACCGCCAATGTATCATTGTGGCATGAAGACGAAGTATGAGGGACCATATCAAGAGACACTGATAATAGTGGTGTGCACCCAGGATGACCTGCCTATGGCAATCAAGAGGTAGGATGGAGATGAGGACCCAGGAAATATGCTGGAGAAGCTGTGGATGTCGTCAGAACACTCCAATGAAGCAATAGATTGAATAGACATGGAAGACATACCTCCAGGAGTTCCAGAATGAAATCTGGGTCCAGGAAGGTGGATTGGCAAGCATATTGAGTCAGGAGTCGAAGAATCTGAATGGGACAGTGGATGGCAACAGCGTCGGATACAATGGGATATTGTGCAGATTGGATAGTGCAACAAGTCGATATGCAGTCGCTAGCCGAAGGTCGAGCGAGTCAGCACAAATGCTGAAAACACAATACAGGGCATCTCAAGTCGCCCGCCGAATATTTGAAGTGGCGGCAGGGAGAGTGGGAACACCATCAATCACTCTTGCTTTGAACCTATCAGGTTCTCGACTCAGGATGAATGCTACTGCATATAAAATGGGACAGCTTGTGAGTTCTATGCCTCTCATTGGCATGTCTTTGCTCCAAGGGCTACATCAACTGGGATGACTTTGAAACTCACATCTGATAGAAAGGCTCATGGCGCTAATTTCAAGGTTGCAGAGGATGCACCTGCTCCAGATGCTGACAGAACGTTCCAAGGAGGCACAGACAGTATGTCCCATTCACCTCAGACTTTTTGATTTCTCATGGACATTAATCACTTACCCTGACAGCTCTTGGACTTCAAATTTCCTCCTTTGGGAGAATGGAGGGTGTCGAAACTGTTTGACAGGTTGTCTGCATGTGTTGACTGGTGGAAAAAAATTAGACCACTCCGCCTTCAAGAGTGGTGTTGAATTGGCACTGCAGGTAAACTCCCTGGTGCAGCGGTTCTTGATTGTCTGGGGCTATTCATTCACTGCCATGGCGGACAAGGAACAAGAATGTCTGGGAATTTGATGGCCATAAATAGAGTTCCACCACTTCGAGCGCGTGAGTCCAAATCCAGACTATTCTGGTGGAGTGACAAACACTACTTAGGTGGTGCTCAGAGAACTTTAACACCTTCTCACTTACCACCACCTAACAATCGACGAAAGGAGGACCATGCGAGCACCTGCAACATGATGAATGACTACCTCGCAACATTTAAATAGTGTTTGCGCTTTATGTTTCATAATTAGAATGCAGTAATGTGTCATGTAGTCTCAAAGACTGTAAGATAGAAGGAGTGAGGGTACACATATGCATGAACACCGCTCCACCATCAGTGCAAGGCTCGATGATCCCCTAGATCATGTACATCAAAAAAATGACTTGGGGCTATGGGCATTGGGCTCCCTTATCAGGGTTGCCTAGATTATTCTCCAAGTCTGGCCATGTTATAATGCCATCTGGTTCTCTGAAGGTCCGTGTCTTTTTATTATGAAGCTCTTTTCTATTGTTTAATAATCACCAATGTCAGACTACCCATGCCGAAATGGAGGCAGCACAAATGTCACAATCAACGTAAGTCCATACTAAATATGTATTACCGGAGTTTTGGCATGACAGGAAAGGATACAAAAGTGGCAATTTGCTCAAACAAAGAAGAGAAGAACAATCAACATTTTTACGTGCTTAAGGAAACTTTCCTCATCTCTCCAGGACCCAATGATGTGGAGAAATATGAAGTCTAGTCAAGTCAATATTTGAACTAAGGTAAATACATCAGAGTACTCAAGTTTATACTATATGGAGTCTGGATATTGTAGAGAAAGTGGAAGCAAAGTCCACAAGTCAGATCTCGAGTAATACTATATAATATGTACTGCATAACTGCATAGTGTAACTTAATTGAGTCTAGTATAAGAATGAGAATGTAATGGAGAAGAGTAGAAAGTAGAGTAATAGACATACAAGTCTGATCGCCTGTGACTGTGTCATGGGTGAGAACACTCCAGAGTTGGTCTAGAGGAGTGGACTAGGACTTGGCGAAAGTTATGGATATGACACCTATGAGGACCTCTATGGGAAGTCTCACAGTCAGTTGGTTCATCAAGAAGTATTTCACCTCTTGCAATGAGGTGTGGTATGTTGTCATTCCATCTGAGAACCAGAAATTCAGTATCATTTATGTACCTGATTCAAGCCATCAGATGAAGAGGGCAAAAGTGCTTGTCAACCTTAGGTGGATCACAGATTTCTCCATGTGTGCACTCCATGAGCTTCTCATCAATTGAGATCTTGGGATAGGATTTCTCTGCCTCGCTATAGAGTGTCTGCAAGTGTGCTGCATGAGAATCAAAGCAGTCACATAGACCTTCGTACGATGAAGTGAGCATTTCACACGCTTGCCTTCGCTGATCTGTAAACTCGAAGAAGTGTTTGTGGGAGTGATGAAGGAGAGCCGAGGTATGCGACACTTCCCAACATTGTGAGTTCCTTCCTGAGTGGCAACATTGTCTAGGCGATGGCTGACAGCGGCACCTTTCCTGCCAATGGAGTCAGCCTAAAAGACCTCATTTCTTCCTCCATGCTGCTTGCATCTGTGGAGGCTTGTACCAGTGTGCAAAGATGAAGCAGTTAGGCTGGTGGACAGGTGGGTGAAGGAAAGTCCAACATGGACCAAATCTAACAGTGCCCTAAGCAGTGTTTTCGACTTACAAGGAATGCTATTTTGTCAGCGCAAGCACACACCTTTGTCTCTGCCATGACCTGTGATCTTGCAGTTGACAATCCTGTTGAGTCTAACCAAGGCAAGCATCCCACACTCTGGGCTGCATTCACGAGGGTGATTAGATGTGCGCCTGCAGTCCTGGAATGCATGCTCCCCAATAGTGTTTGTGTTCAAGAAGTGGTAGTGTCAGCATGCAGCCTGTAGACAGGTTGCATTGCACATACCGCCATTTAACTAGTGTTTCAAAGTCCAGTTGCGAACTGGTACCGCAACTGGCAACTGGACTACAGTTGCAGTTGCATCCAGTTGCTGACCAGTCCAGTTGTAGTTGCCTTGAGTTAACCTAAAATGAAAGCCTGGTTAGGACCAGTTGCAACCAGTGTACAGCCACACTACCTAATTTGGACTACTTCTCCTAATTTTTATATATTTTGATGTATTTTCTTCGAATTTATTGGACCATATTTGACTTTTATATGGGTTTGATAGATATACATACATGTGACATGTAAGTTTTAAAAAATCATATCTCCTGTTCCTGTGGTCTAAATCACTTGACCAAGAGGAGGATAGATAGCTATTGATCCATGGAATATTTCGTTCCTATAGTGGGAAGTATGATTCCCACACGATAGGGGTTGCAACACCAGTCTTTCAAAAGACTGGTTGCACTGGTCCTAAAAATGTTTAGGACCATTTAGGACTGTTTTTTTCGGTCTTAGTCTGGTCCAAGCCATATATGGAAGATAATTAGACCAGTCTTGGTCCAGTTGCCCCTAAAAAGGCAAAAAACCTGGACTGAACTGGACTTTAAACACTCCATTTAATGCATGGAGCGTTTCTTTCAGGAACTGTGGGAGGGATACAAAGATGTCCTACCTTCCAACTTGACTTTCTACTATGACAAGAACACACTCTGCTGCCACTGTGCCCTCTGTGACTGGAAGTCATGGAGGGTAAAGTATGATGATGTTGATGACCTGGTGTTTCCTCTGTGTCCTGACCTCCCGCTTGTTTTTTGGCACACTTATTCATCATCTCCTCACCTTCTCAACAGCTTCACCAGAGTAACTAGGAGGGGTCAGATGTGATTTTATTTGTTTATACCATGCCTGTCATTTTTTTTTTTCAACTATGTTTGGTGATGTTTGCAATCATATCACCTCCAATACATATGTGTGTGCTTTCCACATGTGTTGCAACTCTTGCGAGAGATGAGCAGGTCCATAACATCAAAAATGTGGTGGATCAGCAGCACAAAATGGTGGAAAATCTGCACAAAAATTCTATCGCAACCTACATATTTCTTCCACATTTTTGGCCGACTATTGCACATTGGCAATCACCTGTGTGAGTGAGGATGAGCAGGCAATGATTTGAGCATGCTTGAGGGTCAAGGATGGATTTTGCAAAGAGCAATGCAACGAACTCATTCATCCTCATTTCTTGACAGTCCTTGCTGGTTTTATTTTATTTGCATGTCATGTGCAATCAAATCTCGCACTAATTATGACTTTGTTCATATATTGTCAATGAATTCACCGTGCTGCCTTATGCCTTGGGGTGTGAATGTTTCATGTCAACTGAGGACCACACCATCTTCATCTATGTTGACAAGGGACTTGTTAGGTTTCGTGATTTCGCACTCTATTTGACTTGATTTTACTCTCATGATGTTCTCCATATTCAAGTTTCCTTCCTACAACTTTTCTAGATCTTCCTAGCTTCATTCTGCGCTTGTGTGGCGCCTCTTTCACTTTCTGATGATGTGGCTGATGTGGCTTGTCAGTTGTTTGCTAGTATTTACTTGAAGCGCACACATTACCCTGCAAATCCACTCTGAGACTCTTTGGATACTCACAGTGGACTGCAGGTACTGTATCTTCATTCTCCACCTTCAATAGCATTCTTGGTTACTCATAGTGGACTGCAGAGTCGTCCTGAGTTGGTCCCAAGCTTGGCTAGTCGCCCTATGTCCCCTCTCCAACTACAACATGTTCTTCATTTACTTGGAAAGAATACACACCAGTGCTAGCGGCAAAGCATGCCGCTGAATTGTCTGTTTCACTAGCCATCAAGGCTGATGATATTTCAGTGGACCTCTGCATATGTACACCTTGTGGACTAGCAGGGGTAATAATCGGACATCTATTGAAGATGAGATCAACATCAACTACGACAGCAACCTTGCCAATCGAACTCCATCCATCGAGACATCATCCTCAGGCAGCCCACTTGCTACAGTATGCATCAACCCTGTTTAAGATTGTAGATGCTTTTGTTTGCCTAGAGTTCCTGGACCTGTGCTTGTTGAGTTGTGCTGGTTGGAGCCAAAGGAGTGAGCCGTGAGAGAGGTAAATTAGGATGTAAATGAGTGACTCGAGGTCATCGCGTTGACTCAACTCCAGTCCCAGGTGGTTATTGATGGATGCAAATACTGGTGTACTGACTTGACCAGGGACTTGGTGGGGGGCATGAACACAGGTCTTGCAGTGGAGGACCTGTCTGGAGACGCCGATGTCGACAACATATAGAATGACTCAGGGTGTGTTCATAGAGGCCCATTAGTGCATTTCATAGTTGGATATTATCATGGATGTAGCCACAGAAATAGATATACTAAAGTCGTGAAAGCTAGAAAAATGTCATCAGGTCTAAGCTCAGTCAACTTGTGATTACAGACTACTTACTAACTGGCAACCAATGTAACAAACTGTGAGAGGGTCGAATTTTTTTCAAATCATAATGAGGTTGTACAGAGATGGGCCAAGGAGGTTGAGAACCATTGCATTGAAGTGCAACTCGACCAAACCAATACACCCGTGGGATGCCAACTGTAGTCGCCCCAGAAGCTGAGTCCAAACCCAGCTACTTGAGGATGCTGTACTCTCATTCCACAGATGATGTGCCCCCATCTGGGCAAACTTGCAACTTCATGGCATATATGTGACAATTGATAATATTGATGACATTGTAAATGGTAGCTAGAAAATTTCACTCCCTCTCAAGCTTGCGAAAACTCGAACCAAAGTTGACACACCAGAAAACCCTGACCCGAGGCGATCCTGCAAGCTATATCTTCCATTCACCCATAAAAGAATGTCATAGCAGTCTTCTTGAATTTTTGAACTCATCTGCCAGCCTGGAGACAATTCGCGGTGCATGCCCAGTTGATAATTTGTGAGACTTGGAGGTAACACAGCCTCAGAGAGTGATAGGGAAGTGTAAGTCTACCAGGCGCTGTCAGGTATCAGAAGCCCTATCTTCATTTGGTAGGCAACCTGTCCAGCTGAAACTCTCACACATTCATCTATCCAAATCAGCAACACAACCACAATAAGTTGGACTGTTAGGTTCTCCTATGCCCAGGAAGCCAGTATTACCCATAAGTCGAAACAGGATGTGTCTGAGAGGGAGGGGGCTACTTCTCTCCCTGTGTCTGCACCATTCTGGATGCTCCTGAAGTTCTGCTCCAACCAATAATACCATGTCTGTCACAATCATCAGTGGCAATTCCTTGTGGTACTCCTGGAACTCCTACATATCCAAGGAACCTCACCCAGATACTTGCAAAACTACCTACAAACCCACTCAAAGACGTCAAATGCCAATGCAAACATAACACTATGGACTACCTCTTGGGCTGAGCTAGTGATTGAAGGTCAGGTCGTTTGGTTATTTGAGCAATTGAATAACTGCAAAAAAACTAGTCAAAACTGGTCTTAATAGCCACTCCCTATCTCCTGTTTTTGTTGAGATTTTTCCAACCATTTTTGGACCACATTTG
>JBBPSB010000867.1:0-10040 GCA_038093375.1 Xerocomus brunneocitrinus
ACGCAGATGCGGCTCCAGTCCGAGACCGCGGACCAGATTGCGTGGGCGAAATACGCCTCGCCGGCCGACGCAAAGACGGAGGCGAGCACGCCCGGGCTGCGCCAGGCGCTCGTGCGCATAGAGTTTTCAGAGGCGCACACGCCCGCGCCGGTGCATGCTGCGATACGGCGTGCGCGTGCGCTGCAGGAGACGTCGCCGCGCCTGCTCGTCGTTGCTGGGCGCTCGCGACGGCTCGCACGGGAGAGCCACCACGCGGAGATGAAGCGCGTGCTCGAGACGTCGCGCTCGGGCGTTGGCCCTGTTGCGTTCGAAGGGATGCGCAAGACGATCGGGGACGTGGGCGCGGCGATGACGGTGGCGATGGGTGGGTTGGCGAGTGCGGTGGTGGTGGTGCAGGCGGCGCATGCCGTGCTGGATTGAGCACAGATTTAAACGTTTCAAACCCATGATACACTGTCTATATATCCACGTCTTCGATGATAACTATACCAGCTACAGCATGGTCCTTTTGTATACAACCATAGACGGCTCTTAGATGTCCAGGTATGGGTTGTCCCCGTCTCGTGCTGGTGAACAAGTCGCCGTTGGCAGCTCCATGCAAGGGTACTTATGACAGAATAGGCACAAAGAGATAAGAACCAGGGTTCAATCATGCCTTTTTTTCTCCTTGTGCTTTTTCTCCTTGTCCCTTTTCTCTTTCTTCTCCTTCTTCTCCTTTGATACGCCCTCCTGACAATGAAACAGGTCCCCGTCAGCATACACGCACACAGCCCAGATATGATAACAAACCTCTGTTATCGCCGCCGCAGCTGCTTTCTCGGCTTTCTCGGCCGCCTTGGCAGCTTTCTTGAGCGCCTTTTTCTCCTCTTTGGAGAGCTTAATCTTTTTAGCCGGCCGGCCGTCCTCGACATCCTCTTCGGCGTCGCTCTCGTCCACGTCCATCGCCTCACTGTGTCGCTTCTTTCGCTTCTTGTCCTCGTCTGCCTCTTCCTTTTCTTTGCCCTTGCCCTTGTGTTTATGCTTCTTCTCCTTATTGTGTTTGCTCTTTTTCGGTGGTGATGACGCCTCGATCAAAGGTAGCACCGGTTCTGCGTCTTCCATATCAACATCCCCATCCGGTCGTCGCGTCTCATCCTCTTCCTCCTCTTCGTCGTCGAGCGCGAGGCTGTCCAACACCCGCCGAATCGCGTCCGCATTCTTCATGGGCGGTGCCCCCGTTTCGAAAAACGCAAGACGCTCTTCGACCTGTGCTCGTAGCGCCTCTCCAAATTTAGGTGTGGGATTGTCTAGCCGAGCATATGCGTTGGTGGGCGTCTATAACGCAACAAAAGAAAGACTTGCCTGAGTAACAGTCTATCCGTGATGCAATCGAACACTTGTTTGCCAAAAAGCGTGATATTCGGCCCTTGTGTCTGGGTTCGGCACGACCGATGAACGATGAGTGGTACAAGAGACCGTACTAGGCGAGGTGAGATGGAGATGCGAGGTAGAGGTCCGCTGCTCACCTTGGGGGTGTTGCCTTTGGTCTTGAGCGCTCGGAAGAGTGCCTTTTCGGCACCGAGAATCTGGACGGTCGAGGCGGGGTATTTGCTCAGGTTCGTCAGACTGCCCGCATGGCTGATCAGTCGCGCGCCGATGCGCTCTCCAAGAAGCGCCGTCAACGACGGCGCGACAAGGTTCATCTTTTCGGACAGATAGGCGACGAGGGATTTACGGTAGTCGGCGATGGAGATGACGCGGGCGGCAAATGCAGAAATGTTGAGCATGTCAATGTCTGATATGGATGAGCCCATCGATCCGCGGGCAGCGTCGAGAATGTTTTGTGCGAGCGTGGCGTTGTCATCGACGACGGTTGCCAGTTCGGGGAGTTTTTCCTCTGAGAGGGCGTCCTTGTCACCAATAAACTGCACGACCCGGGCATATTGGTAGTTATCCGGCACGAGCTTGATGAGTTCGGGAAAGTGGTAGCCGTACCACTCGCGGATGCGCATCGCAAAGAGGTTGACGTCCTTGTCGAGTTGGTCGAGGAGGGCGATAGCTTGGATGATCATGTTGTCGACCCGGTTCACGTTGAATTTGAGTTTGGCGCGTGAGTACGAGTGGCCGAGACCGAGCTGGGCTTTGACGAGGTCGTTGGCGTCGAGGCCTCTGAGAAGCCGGTGGGCGTGTTGGCGGATGCCACGGAGGATTTCTTGGGCGTCTTGATAGGCGTCGCATTTGAGGCTTGTGCCCTCTGAGATGGCGTTTGCGAGGGAGGGGTCATGTACAATCAGCTTGACTTTGGAGGATTTCTTTCCGCCCTTGGAGAGGTTGAGCTCGAGGAGTGATTTCAGGTGCTCATTCAATATGCCTGGTACCACGATAAAAATTGATCACACAACTCAAGCGAGTATGACACGCACCCTCGGAAACGTCGTTGATGTTCTCGAGCGCGTCTGCAGCGCTCTTGAACGGGGAAAAGCTGAGAAGAGAGACCATCTTGGAAAACTTTGCAAAGTCGTTGATTGAGTCTTGGATGGCTTTGGTTTGTGAGCCGACGGCATCGTGTAGTTTGACCTCGAAGATGGCGTAGCCTGAGGCGGTCTCGAACAGCGCGTGCGTCGCCATCGCGGGTGTCGACGTCGACGAGCCAAAATTTGGTGGCTGATACTACAAGACCTCTTTTTGGTATTGAATTCACGCGGTATCCAGCACAAGGCAAGTTGAGGCACTGCTAGCACGCGCTTCACTACCACTCACTCCTCCGCGTGTATGCCAGCGTTGCCCTGAAACCATTCTCTGATATATTGTCCAGAAGCTGTCGACGCGGAGCTACGCATATCTGAGCGCTGGGGGGCAGTGTGACCAAGAGAATCACCCAACTGCGGAGCGCGGTTCATATCATATGGAAGAACCTCACCACTGGATTGGATCAAGACGCGCGATAGACGTAGACGTTGTCAGGACAAGGCTCAAGGACCGCAGACCACGGGAACTATTCTTTTCTCCGTTCCTCGCTGGCCGCAGCTCCGACGTTGGCAGATGACACCATCGATGCGTACAACAGGACTGTTCGGCCGAGGTGACGACGTGCTGCATCGTGTCAGCGTCAAGCTGCCATCAACACAATCTTTGCCTGCTGTTGGCTCCAATGCACGAGGACTGATGGAATGTTGGTACTGCAGCACCTACGCCTCATGCAATCTCTGCTGACCACTTGTGCCAGGCCTCATTTACCCGGCTCATCCTTCCACCTGCCAAAAACGGGGCTGCAACCAGGTTGTATGTCCATGGGCTCATGGTCTCTTGCTGGTCTTCTTGTCAAGTCTGGTTCGAGTCAGCCACTTGTAGGGTCACGTGTTCGTGATTGATTTGATTGGATGGAGTCTATTGGTCCTGGATTGATATTTATTTGCCGCCTCGTGTCATGCCTCGAGGGTCTGACTTATAACCCTCGTCTTTTCCCTTCCCCCACCTCTTGTCCGCGTACCTTTACGACCACGAAGCTCGACTGCGCGGGCCACCCGCGCTAGCTCGTGGATCGGCTCCGACTCCATATTATAGGTGCGGTCCTCTTCTTCTCATCACTATCTTGTCCGCCCATTGTCACCCCAAGGACCACGTCGCTCCCCACCATCGCTTTCATTCTGCCACGACACTCTTCCATTTCATCACGATCATCATGTTTAAGCAACGACACTCACCCACCAGCCCAGGCTTCGTCCCCCACACACCAATGTTTCGACACCTCTCCCTCCCAGAGGAGCCGCCCACTGGCTCCCGTCCTGCCACCAGGGCCGACACTCGGCGGCCACAGACCCCCGCCATGCCCTCATCGTCTAGGGTCAACCCCACCGCTGGACAGCCCGCCGTGCCCCTGAAGTCCATCCTCAAGGGAAGCAAAAACACACCGTCCGCCGACTCGTATGAGAGCGAGGGAGAGATACTCGCCTCCAAGAAGATAGCCCGCTCTCAGTACAACATCCCCAGCGTGTTACCCCCAGGATCGCGCTTGGGTAAGTACGCGTCGGGTCGCTTTTACCTTTCTTCCCGCGCACGCCCCGCCTATTATTACGTACCTTATCTGATCTCTGGTGGCAGTGCCCATGAAGGAGCCTGCGTTCAATTTGCACTGGCAGCTTCTGCCATATGATCAACGACGATCGAGGCGATTTCTCCGCTTCGACATGGCTTTTCCCGTCGGCGACATTGTCTTCCAGGACCGTGGCTGCCGAATGAAGCTCTCCGAGGCCGAGCTGGGCAAACCTGCGGCCGATTTCATCATGACCAAGATGCTTATCACGTTTGAGAAATCGCCGTTCTCTTGGGAGGTGGACGTCAAGAACGCCCGCGGGATCAACTGTCGAGATGTTTTCGACTCGATATACAACACCTTTAACGAGCAGCTCACTCTCGAGGAGCGAAGGCTGGTCCGCGACCGTCGCGCAGTCGAAGATGCTTTCAAACTTCGCTGCAAGCTCGCTCCAGGTATTCCAGAGGTCGAGCGTTCGTTGGGCTGGAAAAGGGTCGATATCCTCTTACACCACACGGTCTTCCTCGGCTTGACGCAACCAAAGTGCGGCAGCGACTGGGTATTGAATCTCGGTTCTCCACCTCATGTCCCTGGCCTATCATGAGGTTTTCTTGACATGTATATATGCTCACCATCACACGGTACGTGCATCCCCTCACCAATGCGACATCCACCTCATCTACCTGACTAGGACTGGATTCCAATTCTACCTGTAGACGTTCCTTTCTACCATCAACCACGCCCACGTCAGTTACCACATTTGCATTATCCCACATTTCGTCATTTTCTTTTATACCCCATCGTTGGTCTATCACATACATGCATTCTAAAGTTTATTGTACGATCGTATTGACCGCTGTGGCCCTCCCAGGCCACTCGAGGCAGCTCGGACTTTCCGACATACGCCTCCACATGTTTCTCTTTTCTTTGGTTCACTCGCTGTTGTACTGTTTCAGTGGCTCGTTAAGACGCCACTCGAGGCTGCTTGGGCGTACCGACTAGCGCCTCGCCTCGCCATGTCTTTTTACTTTCGCTTGGGGTCTTTTGCCTATATGCCTCTACGTAACGTTGACTTGGGGTTTATGCCATTGCGTGTCTTTTATTTCTGCCTCACGGATCCGAATATCCAAGACCCTCGTTGCGTCGACGCCACCGTTCGTTTTCATTTCACTATCCACACTTGTCTCCGATGTTGTAGCTATTCATGGAACAAACATGATATGCGTCTCGTCTCCCTGGGGTGTGCCTGGGCATATCGTATCCACAGCAAGTGGGGCGTGACATTGAATTGTGATCAGGATATCCTCGATGGGGGTAACCCTGAACCCCGTTGTGCGGAGATGATGGGTGGCGTACCAAGTCGCGGACAAGCGGAGAACATGATAGATATCCAGAGAAGGGTCCACGAAAAAGAAACACGAGGGAAAAGGAAAGGAACACGAGATTCGAACGAGATGAACGTCACCCTACGGACACTGGTTTTGAGTTGTATTGATTGATCGCTTTGGGGGGCCCAAGGGAAACGAGGAACACGATTTCAGTGGCACCTCCGTGTGAGGGTCCCGCGTTTCTATGGAGCTGGTGGATGGACACGCGTGTGGGGGTTCTCTATAGTCGTCGTGCCGCGTGTTAGACTGTCCGTTGGGATGATCCGTGGCGTGCGTCCGTGGTCCAAGGGCAAGCAAGCTCAAGTGCTCCAGTAGTGTGGTTGTGGTCGTGATCGGGTGATCAGATCTCGCTCCCCGTTCTAGAAAACACACACTGGTATATTTTTGGTGGCGTATCTCGCTTGCTTGGATTATGGGGGTGACAGGGAAATGCGGGGTCCGGACCGCGGGATGATGTCCCAACTCGAATGGAATATCCCCATTGGACGAGTCTGAGATACGCCACGAAAGGCGTGGTGCCGCATAGATCCGATTGGACCTAACCTGCGGTGCTGGGTTCAACGGCTGTATTTTCGGACCGAGGAATGAATTGTAGATGAAAGCTTTTCCGAATTCCTGTTTGATGATGCTCAGCTTGGTGGTGGAGTGATTCTTGCTTCATAAATCATGATGTGGCTGATTCAATCAACGTCGAGCGCATGGTGGCAGAATACCCCGATCAATGGAGCAATCTAATGGGATGTCACTGCCCAGGTATCAATATGAAACGGATGGTGGTACCATACTTTCGTTTGCAGGTCTGGTATTTGGCACTGGCCTCTCAGGATGACACTGCTCGCGTGTTCAATTAGCAAAGTCGCCAGTTTGCCAGTTTGAGGACCACATGCGTCAGAGCGTAAGCAAACCTTTACATGCCATGTTCGCCGCGGAGTCGATGTCGCCGTTTCGAGAATCGAGCTGGTGCGGTATCAAATGGAACTTTGATCAACCAAGTGTCGGATGAAAGAAGAATGACGCATTTGATCAGATTTAGTACTTTGTGGCAGTTGCGTAGTACGGGGACAGTAGTATGGGGATGGATTATGAGATGTTATCTTCGAGGTCGTCGGCTTTGATCCTCGTGACAGCGACCATTCAATTATCATCTCGAGATTTATCTAGCGTCGTCGTTTGGTAGACGCTTTCTAGTCTCCATCCAAAACATAGAATTCGAAGGGGTAAAGACTCTTTGCAAACAAGAATGAAAGAATAAGTATATGAAAAATAGCAAAGGACAGGAATCTGAGGCCATATTGCTCTACGCAGCACACTGGCATCCGTCGATATATTGGCATGCACGGAGAAACAGTGCCGACGTCGTCTTCATGTATATATACATGGAGATCGCGCCATACTACACCCGCGAAGAAAGAAAAATATGAACACCCAACTTAGAAGACCATTCGCATGTGTGCTTAAAGTAGAGGACGGACGCGCGTGGGCGCCGAATGGCGTCCGCTTTCAGGCCGTCGTACAGCCAGACTGAATTCGAAACGGGCGAGGTAGTCGCGTTGAGGACAGACATGCTGTCCCCGTGTCCCGGACCCCGGTATGGGTGCCGGAGGACGCATCAGCGCGAAAGAGACGGCTCGCTCGCTCGCTCAGCTGGGCAAGCCCGCAACATAGCCCGCCTTGGAGACTTTTTTGCGCGAGTGGCCTGGTTTTGGAGATGATGCCTCCACGAGGTGGATCACCACTATCATGGTGATTGCGCAGTTGACCACGGAGACTGATGATCTACCCCTAGATTTGTGGGCAGTTGAAGGACGTCGATGATGAGCGTGGCCAATGCTGCCAAGCAAAAGCGAGACCGGATCCCTGTCGAAAAGAGGTGTGATGTCGTGTTGAGTGCCATCGTTCTGCCAATAGATGAGGCTAAGCACCTCGTGGGCGGTGTGCCAACTATGGTGGAAGCAATGTGACACGAGTATGCTATGGAGCGGTGAGAAAGAGTGTCCGATGAGTCGGGCGTCCGATCTAATGTGTAGTACTGTACCTGCTACTTATCATCTATTTGCTTGTTTTCTACACCACCCTCAATGTCGATCAACTCGTGAGTGCGCTCGCATTGAACTGGAACGGAACATTGTCCCGTTGAAGCCGCGGTCCACATCGATGGAGAGAGCGTCGTCAGTGACGGCGTAGGTCGCCAATGTCGTGCCGTCGTTTCCTGGCTTGGGAATAGACCGAGCAAGGTACACCGCTTCATGGACTAGGCGTCAAATGGATGCACGAGCTCATTGGACACGAATTCAACGTCCACGCCCCTCGCGCGCCGTCTCGCACCCCGACAGGGCATCATCAACGCAACCGGCCCACACCGATGCGTTCCTCTCGCTCGACGACCCCTCGCACAAGCCGTGCATATCAGTACTACGCACCCGCGTGTATGGGCCTGCCACCTCGGACGGACGCGTCATCTTTTGTTCTCCACTAGGAAGGCGTCGTCGCTGGGACGACCAACACGCCCGCCAGAGCGAACGCGCAGGATCCTGCAGAAGAGGGTGATTGACGAGGTCAAGGGACGTGCTCAGCGCATGGGCGGGCTTGAGACTGCGGGGAGCGAGGGAGGGCAAGATATGTTTGTGGGGCTGTCCCCGTGCCGGTAGACGAATTCGCGTTGCCTGCGTTTTCCAGCGAGTGGCCTGGCTCCGATTATCGTATGTAGAAGGATTTTGACGAGTTTGACGAGGTGAAGTTTTGGTCTGAGCGAGTAATCGATCTCAATTTCAAATTGTAGCGGGCCGGGCCGCCGGAGCCTCGTCGCCGCATTGCAACCGCATGTTAGCAGCTGTTCGCTACCCTACTCCCACTCGTCGTGTACTCACCATCTCCACCATGAATATAGGCAATACAGCTCAGAGTACGGATCCAACGTGTGTATTCAATTCATTCGTTGGGTATAGGCTGAATATGGCTCTAGAGCGAAAACATTCACCATCAAAAGTAGGGTCGCAACACTTGACCTTTTGTTGCATACTTGCTGATTTTTGTTAGACATTCAACTTCTCACTCACTCAAAGCCTAGACCCGCGGTAGCAAGGCAATACTACGTCGAATTTCGCGTAGGCGATTCAAATACCTCATGGCGGACGAAAAAAGCAAAAGAGACAAGGAATCCCATATCTTGGGATGATAATTGGTTTTTGTGGGTACATGCCCTTTGTTCTGTCCGGGGAAACTGAACGTCGTCAGTGATGGAGATGACCGTTCCGTTTTCATAGTCAACGTTTACCAGAAGCACCGCATCGGCAAGGACAAGGTGATCGCGACTCTCACGAATACCATCAGCGAGGTCCTACAAAAAGTGAAGGATGGAGGTAAGAAGATAATCTGTGTGGCATGTTCTATTGACGCAATCTGTACGATCAAGTGTTTGAAGAGACTCTTGCAACGAAGGCTTCCGATGGTTCCAATTCGGGGATCGCAATCAAGTTTTCCTTCACTGCAGAGTCACGCGAAGCTGGCGATGCGGCAGAGCGCCAAGCAGCCGACGCTGTCACCAAGGCTACCGAAGCACTCGAGCCAATAGGATCCACACCCCAAGCAGTTGTTCAATTCGGTTCGGTGGTTGATACCGGCACAACCATCATCACCGAGGTTCAGACGTTTGAGACCACGTGGAACGTTCTACTGGACAGGATGACCCTGTTCAATAAGATTGTCACTGACATTGTGGCGGTATTTGATGTTCATCGACTTGTTTCTCATTGTCTAAATGCAACATAGATACACCCATACACTTCTCTGGCTTGGTCTGTTATTTCCGCTGCGAACCAGGTCTGTCTGTTTATTTGCTAATTCATATAATCACTGATCGCGAGCGATTACCCATGTAGGTGCTCGTACGCCAGCAAGCTCGCGACGATCATATCATTCGCTTAGCAGGCACGATGGGCGACGTCTTTTCATTCGTTCACGACGTCGAACCATTGAAGGCAATCAAGGCGCATATGAAAACCATCACACTTTTGATTCAGCAAGTGACTGAGTGCGGTTACTTCATTACTGCACACACTAAACATAAGAGCTTCTGTGAGTCGTCATTGACTTCAAGATGACGCGATACTGATTGTACATCTAGGGATCCGAGTGGCCAAGTACACGATCTCTGACATCGGTGCAAGGATCGCCAGTTACGAGAACAAGCTGCGAGAACTCAAGACCGCATTCCTCGAGCAAACGACTCTGCAGACTGGGGTCACCGTCGTTCGTATGATGAATGCCCTGGAGCAAACCGGTAAGCCATATCTGTCTGATTACGATCAAGA
Source organism: Xerocomus brunneocitrinus (assembly GCA_038093375.1). Lineage (NCBI taxonomy): Eukaryota > Fungi > Basidiomycota > Agaricomycetes > Boletales > Boletaceae > Xerocomus > Xerocomus brunneocitrinus. The sequence goes on from JBBPSB010000867.1 coordinate 9,711, forward strand.
TAATCACGATGTGCAACCCAGCGGAAAATGTCGACCTGAACGACATACCATATGCACGTGGAGCTAGGTATGCGGAGGAGGAGGGTTGTCTACTAGGAACTCGCGAATCCCTCATACGTGAGATTTGTGACATTCTCAATGATCCCGCCGAAGATGCTCCCCGCGTGTGCCTTCTCACCGGTGTCGCTGGATCAGGAAAGTCTGCAGTCGCACATTCCATTGCTCGGCTATACGAAGAACAGAAGAGGCTAGGGTCGTCGTACTGTTTCTCCAGCGCTGACGTTGCGACGCGGAATCCAGAAAATCTTTTCAGCACTATCGCACGGGACC
>JBBPSB010000868.1:0-10031 GCA_038093375.1 Xerocomus brunneocitrinus
CCTTGGCATTTCCTCGAGTGGAGGCAGCATTAAATCAGCAATGAAGCCTTGCATCGCCACCATGACTTCCTCGACCTTCCCTGTCTTGAAGTCCTTGTGTACCATTCAACAGACACAGTCGCTGTCTGGCTCAGAAGCATACCAGGTTTTGAGGATGCTGGATTCCTACGAGGTGGTTTGAACAGATCATTGTCAACTGCTGACAACAGTTGATTACTTGCCTTGTTGTATGCGAGGTGTTGCGCAACAGGTACATCTTCCATTCGCACCTTTGTATATTCAGTCAGAATGTGCTCTGTGAGCGCAATAGTTAGCTTGTCATTGAACTTGAAACGTCAACGTACTTGCTTGATTAAAGTCAAAAAAGTTGTCCATCGCGTTTCCAATTTTCTGCTCGGAAAAGATGCTGTTCTGCCCTCGTCAGTGGCTAATATATCTTTGAAATGTGCCAGATTACCGGTCATGAGATCCAACGCATCATGTGGCGATGTGTCAATCATGTCTGTTTCATGTCGTACTCGTGTGGGGAGGGTCAACTGAAATTCTGTCAAGTCAATAAAATTTGGCTCATTGAGACTTATGTCATTGCATAGAAGCATTGATCATTTGTGTCTCAGTGTACCGTAGCAACGGATACGAGTTACGCGTGGCCTCATTAATGTCTTTATCAATGACGATACATGGTATCACTGGCTATGGATTGCTGCGCTCACCAAACCCTTTCGTCTAAATCCAGTTCAACACCTAGTGTTAGAGTCGTGCAAACTCCTAAGTGCGAACTCCGGAACTCCGGAGTTGTTGCGTGCGGTCGGGACGTTGGCTTCACCTTGTGTGGTGCACCCTTGTCGTAAGTCCGGTCCCGGAACTTCGGAGATGGGACTCGTGTCAAAGTGTAAGTCCTAACACGAGCGTGTTAGAACCTAAGCAGAATTGGTCAGAGTGAGACAAGAGTGACAGGAGTTTAATCAAGTCGATATTCGAACTGAAGTAAATACATCGGAGTACGCGAGTTTATATACAGAGTCCGGGGTATCGTAGAGTAAGCGGAAGCGCAGTCCGCAGGTCAGGTCTGGAGTAATACTACGGAAAACTGTGTAACTGCGTAGCGTAACTAGATGTGGTCTAGCGTAAGAATGAAATGGAGAAGAGTATAAAGGGATACAGTGTCGGGTATACAAGTCCGATCGCCCGTGACTACGTCTTGCGCGAGAACGCTCCAGAGTTGGTGAGGAGTTTGTCCCGGAGGTCCGGAGTTGGACTTTGGCGAAAAGTCATGGATATGACATACGGACAGTAAACAGACACATGGGATTGACGACTTGGCTGTTTGCTATCCCGTTGCGATATCCATTAGACGAGATTCCGGAAGGGACATTCATTATCACCGCCCGAGTCAACCAATGCCCGTCAACTGTACACCTTGCAGGTAAATAAAGCAGTTGTGCTAGAAGTACAATTCTGAACACGACAGTCGATAGGTGTCACGCGGAACGTACTCTTCAAGCAAATTTACTTTGTTCATCTCGACACAGTGAGGAGGGCGCTGGACCTGCTTTGCTTGTCATCCCCACCTATCTCTTGTGCAGCAACGAGCATGTTCGATTGTGAACAATTAAGTGTACAAAGGTTGTATAACTAGCTACCAGCTTGACAGTTGTGACGAAGAACAAAGTTCCAAAGACACGAAATGTCCAACAATTGTCACATTCACGGTGAACTGCCAAGCCGAACGCAATGGAAATTGAAATTGAAGATTCAGTATTGAAATTGAGCGTATAGATTGATATAACATAACACACAACCTTCGACGCTTGGTGCTCGCAAATCACTCCGATGCCCATTGTTTGCGATTGTGCCAGATATACGAGCATGGACGATTATTTCGATTTTGCCCAAGCAAGTAAGTTGAACCTTGCCATCACTTGCGGAATGACTCGATCACCAAACAGAGTTCATGTTATGTGAATACGCCAAAACACGGCAAAAGGACAAAAAGGCTGGACCTTACCAGCTGTACAATAAGGTCGGGACATCACTCATGCTCCTCTCAGGGACTCACGCTGCCGCAGGATTCGAGCATATTGAAGACAATGTACGCAAGTTTACCAGACCTGCAAGGCATGAGCCGTATAGTATACAACGACAGCAAGACGGAAGACGTCTGCAAAGCAGTTCTGAGCATGCAAGGATTCATCCAGAACAAGGAATTACCACCGGTATGATTGATTCCTAAGTAAGCCAATTAAGCATGCCGTGTACTGTCGATGGCTGTTAACAAATGTACAGAAGACCAAATGCAGCCCGATTTATGAGACAGGCTGTGACTATCGTTGGTGTAGGAACGAGCGTATTCGAAACCGGAATTGAGACATTGCAATGCACGAATGCTCTGCTTGTGCGTAACTACCCGTCTGGCCAACTACACAAATGGCAACCGGCGAAGTGCAGAGAACAGACAGGCCTCAACATCAGCAATCAATACTTCACCTCCCGACAACACACGCATGACTCTCATGTTGTCGCGTTTCAGCCTGGCATTGATCTGGACACCATTCTTCCAGGCATAGCCGGCAACCAGTATGACCACCTTGAAGACAACCAAGTCATGTACTACAAGTTTAACGCGGAACGTGTGAAGTACCTATTCAACGGCCACAATTCTTGACGAAAAAAGCTGACAACCTACAGATTCGAGGTTCATGATCCAGCTGTTTTCCACATAGGCGATTTCGTTGAGGTGCACTTCTCGATCTATGCTTACCGCGTGAACTGCAGTGAGTACCGAATGTTTCTGATCCTACGATCATTGGCCCTCGTAGATGTGGGACACACAAATGTACATGCCAAACATTCTACCTCGCCGTTTATCATGACTAACGAAGCCTTGCAACAGAGGGCAGACATTCGCCGCTTGGAGGCCTCAGCCGACACATTGTCGTAAGCAGCTGTAGGCATGCCCACCATCATCTGCAAGAGAAAATTGTATGACTCCGATTCCGACTCAGAATGTATTGAAGACAGTTTAAAAAGAATGCACACCAAGTTATCAGGAAAAACCTCCCGTGGATAATTCATACAAATTCTTGCTATTTTGATTAATTTGTTATGATTGTATATATTGTCATATAATTTCAATGAATGTTTGAGTTTTTGTATGAGTGGGTGATCATTCAAGTTGTATATTAGCTAGTATTTGTGAAAATACTTGATAATTACAATAAATGAAGGTAATATGAGTTTTATACCAGGAGACCTACATCAGTAAAAAGGAAAATTTGCAGTAGAACATCCCATAATTACATAGCCACTGTATCATATGTAGCCAGCAATTGCATTCATGTTCCTACCATAATAGCCTATAGGCTATGTCAACTACAGTAAACTCTGCCCTTGTAACAGTATGTACATAGATACCCTATTGACTACCAGTGGCTATAGTATGTCATAGGCTCTAGGGAACTGCACCGTACCCGTACCTGTCATGGGTTTTACCCACGGGTATGTATGCCCCTCCCCACTGCTTCTCGTTGTCGCCGTCTTTGCAAAATTGCATTGCCATCGTCGTGACGGCTGGTGAGTCAGCAAGGGTGGGGTGAGGGTGAGGGTGAGGGTGAGGGTGAGGGTGGGTGGGACAGAGGTGGGTGGCAAGTGACACCGTGTTGACGCGTCGTCGTCATTGTCCATTTCGTTGTCTCGTTGCCATCATTTCCAGGTGCACAGTGCATGCGTGTCCTCATCATCGCCCTGTTCCCGTCGCTTCCAGGTGCAGGGTGCGCGCGTGTCCTCGTTGTCGTCTTGTTTCCAGGTGGTGCACGCACGTCGTCATCATTGTCATCGTCTTGCTGGTGTCGTCTCCAGGCGCACGGTGCATGTGCATCGTCGTCATCGTCTCCAGGCACATGGTGCACGTGCATTCATTGGGTGTTGTTGATGAGCGCTTGAGCCGTCCCAGTCGCAACTTGTTGTTGTTGTTAGCACGTCGGGTTGTTGAATGTCACATGTCACGAGTGAGTGTGTGAGAAAATAAGATTACTAATCCTAAGGCTTCAAATTTCTGCAAAGTCTGACTCGTACATACTATGGCTGCACCGCTCACCACCCACACTCCCTCAACAAAAAATGAAAAAGGTAAGTACTACCCCTCTCGACTTACTCACCACACTCACCACCCCTCCCAGCCTGCCTGTGCCCACCTGGTCGTCCACTGCGCCCCCCACTGTGCCAATCGTCCCTACCCGTGCATCTCAACCTCACCCGTTCCACCCACCCCACTTGCGAGTCGCACCACCCAGCGTGCACCGCGCCACTCACCCCACCCGTGCACCTCACCCACCCAGCCGCTCTCACCCGTGCACCTCAGCTGCCGCCGTGTGTCTCACCCGTGAGTCATGCGCTCCAGCGTGCACCCAGCCACTCACCCCGTTCACCCAGCATGTCCTAATGACGATGACACGTACCCACGCTGTCTCACCCATGAGTCGTGCGCTACCCAACGTAAGTATGCCCATGCCATCACCTGCACCCATTCCACCACTGATGCACATCGCAGCGTCATCGTTGACCCAGCGCCAGATCTGCACAACAATGATTGTTGCCCACCCTCACCCACCTCTTTCCAGCATCACCATCTTGTCCGCCCCTCTTGTGTGCTCACCCTGCACTTGGTGAGTACTTGCACACCCTCACCTCTTTCCTCTCTCGCTCGCCCCTCTTGTGCTCGCACAAGCACATGCGCGCGCATGCTTGCCATGCTGTGCGAGCACGCATGCACAAGCACCCCCTCACTGTTGCACCCCTTGTATGAGCACATGGACTGCCCTTGACCTCAACTGCCTCATGTAAGACCATCTTGCTCTCTTGTCTAGTGACTGCACACCCCCCTTACATAAGTATGATAGTAGTCCTGTAATACATAGATTTGAATATAATATTTTCTGCTATTATATTGCAATTGGGTGTATAAAAATAAATAAATGGGTGAAATGTAAGATATAATGACTAGTAATATGTTTGAATAGTAAATTACTATGATATAGTTGTACATTTTGGCTTGGTTTCATTGGGAAATGTAAGCAAATATACTTGAAAGAGTCCATAATATGAGAGATATTATATTTTAATAGCAGTAAATAGCATAATATACTTTCAAATTTTTACAAATAGTTCAGGGGGCTGGTGAATAATCCTAAAAGTGTTAGTAATCCTACAAATTTCTATAATATCTCATAATATCTCATTTTCTCAACTAATATGATAGTAATATCTATGATTTCTGAGAATTATCTATGGGAGGTTTTTCCTGATGGAAGTGACAACCATGATGAACTAACAGATCTTGAGTAGTCCTGTGTGTTAAATCAGTAGCATGCAAGCATCAACGTTAATGGGGGGCTCACAGCTTTTTCCTAGGGCCAAGCTATAGCGCGTTGGAGGCTCCACGCTTCCTGCCGGACGTAGATTGTTCCGAGTCATCGCGAATGGCGCTGGAAGAGATAGATATCACGGAGTACTGAGTCTGAGTTTGAGGCCACGATTGATAGCCCTACCTTGCTGTCCAGTGAACCCTATATATGTACCATGTAAGTGATTCCCATTCAGTGAGCAAGCGAACTTCACTGAGACTCAGCTTCATCCGAGTGGAGGGTTTGTGAGGTGGGAAAACCAGCATGCGGCGTTGATGTGGTTTATCCCTAAGCGAGGAGACACATTTTGATAGGTGAGAAAGGAAAGCATTGGCGATGACCCACTCTTACCTCATTCCATGTTTCTAGTGTTTAAAGGTCTGGTCTAGTCCAGTTATTTGACCTAAAATCAGATAACCGGTCTTTAAAAACCCAATTTTTCATGTAACCGGACCGTAACTGATGGTAACTGGTCATGAACGGTCTTTGCATTGGTCATAACCGGTTTGTAACCGGTCATTTCAAAGACCGGATTTTGGGGTTGAAATAATATGTTCAGGATGTCAGTGTACACCCAAATCTACCGCATTTCGACATACCTGTCAAAATGCGGTGAATTTGAGTATAAAATCATGTATTTTCATGTCATTTTGACCCCAAACAGTCAAAATATGGTAGTTTTTGACACGAAATACATAATTTTATACTCAAATTCACTGCATTTAGACAGGTATGTCGAAATGCGGTAGATTTGGGTGTACAATGGCATCCTGAACATATTCTTTCAACCCCAAAATCACCGCATTTCGACAGGTATGTTGAAATACAGTGATTTTGGGGTATGAAATCTGGTCTTTGAAATGACCAGTTACAAACTGGTTATGACCGGTCTTGAGCAGTCCTTTCATTTTCACAATGAAGGAATAACCGGACCATGACCGATCAAGACCAATGTGATCAGTTATGTACAGTCCAGTCACAATCAGTTAAAGTCCGGTTAGGTTCTGGTTATTTACTGGTCCTGTGACCAGACCTTCAAACACTACATGTTTCCCACCACTGATCACTCGTCATTCATTATTAATGCAGCTCAACTTCAAGTAACCCGCAAGTCTCAATGTGACTTTGTTGCTGTCAATTGGCAAGCCCAGGCTCAGTTGTTGGCGTATGAGAAACATCGCTACTGGGTCAAGCTTTCCTGCACCATACACTTTAAACGACTGATTTCTCATCCGCCTCAGATCAGTTAATAACAACACTCTCAACTCTGGCAATGGTGATGTTCTCGCCAGACAAGCGTGAATTTGGAGGTATGTTTCTTTTGTTGTTACACCGACAGCGATATCATCACATCTTTCAAACAGCATCTCCACCCTCTCAGAGAGTTCATGGCAACTCTGGCAGGGAAGACCCCTGTCCATCGCAGCATCTGGATATTTCAGGTTGGTAATTATATGCTCAGAAAATATCTATCTGATTCCTTTGAATGACTTTAGATTCCGTTCCTCGAAAATGTCCTCGCTTTGACTGCAAGTTGCATTCTGCTGACGGTCCTTCCATAGATACAAAGACTTCAATGTCGGAGTTGCTTCAAGGGCTGTTGTTTCCTCTCATTCAGGAAATCCAAGCCATGAAGACCCAACTTATACAGCTAGTGGGCGACATGCCAGTGAAGTCCAATTTGCTTGGCAATTCTACAAGTGCCTCTCAATACGCTTGTAGGATATCTCACTGTTACTCCCGTGCAGCGCAGAGCAATAACTTGGAGGGGTGGTCGAGCGTTAGTGATCTCGATTCGTTGGTAGAAGAATCTCAACTTCCTTGAGACGCTACTACCCTGAGTTCCGCCAGAACCTACACATAATTTAGACGCCTCTAAATACATACATGTGTTTCACACAAAGACAGTGAGTACAACATTAAGGAATAAAAGCAACCAGTTCTGTCCATGGCACATACAAGTAGATAACTTTGAAGGCTGGAAGGCCCTGGGTGTTTTCACGCCACTACCCCCACGTCAGCGTCCAATCCTTCCGTGACTTCCATCCGAGCGTAAGAACATCTGCTTGATGAAGGAGAAGCTCACCTGTGGTGGGTGTTGGATTACTGATGCTACTGATGTATGGCAAGACGAGAGTGTTGGATGAATAGTCAAATGGCCAACTTCTAAGAGATAACCAGCTTCCGGAGTGGCAGAATTTATTCCGGACAAAAACCGAGCATGAGCACCCTCTATGGTATCCACGGAAATATGTTCTGCAACCAACTCTTGAACCTCCTCAAGCGACTATTGAGCCGCCAGTAGATGCTCCATGGCATCCTTCTTCACCTTGAGTGCGTCACACCAAAGGTTATCCTGGGAGACAGCAGCCTGTTTGAGAGGCGTGAGCGAGGAATGAGAGGGCTAATTGGGATTTTTACAACAGTCATGGCAAGAAGTACCTTGATTTCGTCTGATTCTTCAGACGAGTGTGATGACAACAACAGGGTGGATGGGGGAGAAGGTGCAAGGCAAATGGATTCGATTTTTGACAAGGCGACCATCACCTCGGATGGGATGAGGTCGTGAACCCCAGAAGCAGCTGTATGCGCAGTCCAAATTCGAGCTCCTCTGGTAGCATTCATGGGAGTGATGGTGGTCTTCAAATTGTAGGCACCACTTCTAAGGAGGGGCTGAGGTGGCCTTGTGGGAGCACGAGCCATCTAACTCAGAGTCCTCCGAGGGCATGTGTATGATCCTTCAGCCACTCACCTCGGCTGTGCTCGCCCGGATCCCGACTTGTTCTAAATCTAATGTCCAATAGCAGAGATCGCTCAATATTTTCGAAGTTTCGAACCTGCTTCTGAAAACCATGTGGTGCGACAACCATCGACAGTCTCAGCACGGCCCATCTGTGACTCTGCATACGGCAGATGATTGGATCCTTTACTGCATACAAATACTCCCTAGATGACACAAAACATTAGTGTGACTTGTTCGCATGCAAGCTTAATAGAGGGGAACGGGTACCTACACGGGACTCCCAGGGGTGGTATGTATGCACCGGTGGGTGCGCACACATCGGCGAGGGACCTAGGCGTGCATTGGAAGTCTCTGAACGTGAGATCTTGAGATTGCTTGCATTGCAAGAGCGTTCAATTTCAAGGTGACTAGTAATTAGTACTCGTGAATGCCCCCCTTGCATCGGAAAAAACCTTGCTTGACTCATCTAGATTCTACATATTTGTATTCGTTACTAGAATCAATTGTGTTAAATTTGTGTATCTGTCATATCCATCACTTTTCGCCAAGTCCAACTCCGAACCTCCGGACCAACTCCTCACCAACTCCGGAGCGTTCTCGCCCGAGACTACGTCTCGGGCGATCGGACTTGTATATCTGGCACTCTATCCCCTTTAACACTTCTCCATTTCATTCTTACGCTAGACTACATCTAGTTACGCTACGCAGTTACACAGTCTTCCGTAGTACTTACTCCGGACCTGACCTGCGGACTGCGCTTCCGCTCACTCTACGATACCCCGGACTCCGTATATAAACCCTAACTACTTGTCGTAGTTAATCAGTTCGAATATCGACTTGATTAAACTCCTGTCACTCTCGTCTCACTCCGACCAATTCCGCTTAGGTTCTAACACGCTCGTGTTAGGACTTACACTTTGATACGAGTCCCATCTCCGAAGTTCCGGGACCGGACTTACGACAAGGGCGCACCACACAAGGTGAAGCCAATGTCCCGAGCGCACGCAACAACTCCGGAGTTCCGGAGTTCGCACTTAGGAGTTTGCACGACTCTAACAGTATATTCGAACTCCCACTTGTCCTAAGTTCCTTCCTATGGGCACTCGTACCACACGCTCACAGACTCGTGCCTTTGGCACAAATTACCCCCCAACCATAAATCCTCTCCACTCTTTTGGCAGCGCAAGAGCGGACCTGGAGCAGACCCAAACCTTTCGTAGCTTTTCTGCTCGACGGGCCTCCGCCTCCGCCTCCGCTTCTGGGTCGCGCCCCCTACCACGTTCTCCTCCTTCAGAGGCGCGTATCGTCAAACTCTTCAACGACGAAGGGACAACCTGACCTAGTATAAGCATCGCCAGAGAGCACTCCCCACGCAATCCCCCGGGTCCTTCAATGACGCCGGATGTCCCCGGAGGTGATGATCCTAATGGTCCCTCTGGCTCCGACTCCGACTTTCCGGGAGATGACCCAATTCCTGACCCATTCAATGTGACCAATGAGCAGGTTCCGCGCAATACGCTTGCCCAGCTAGCGGATGTCATTCAAAGTCTCACTTGTTCCTCCCATCATACCCCCTCCGAACCCACTCCACACGCCAAAGTCCGAGAGCCGGACCAGTTTGACGGGACAGACCCCCGCAAACTCCGGGTCTTCTTGGTGCAGCGGGAGCTCAATTTCCAGGACTGGCCTACGGCATTCCATTCGGAGCGCACAAAGGTTATTTTTGCCCAATCATATCTTAAGGGCATCACTCTCGAATGGTTCGAGCCGGACCTCCTGGACATCGGAGATTTTCTGTACCGTCCGCTCTGGATGGACAGCGTCAGGGACTTCGTCCTTGAGCTCCAAGGAAATTTCGGACCCCATGACCCTGTCGGAGATGCAGA